>JAFMSR010002855.1:0-19548 GCA_022818135.1 Saxidomus purpurata | reverse complement strand
ATGTAGAACCATCAAGACGTTTAAGGCTATTGTTACTGTAATCTGCAAGGATAAGACTGCCGAATCAGGAAGTGTGTTGCTTTTGCATAAATTTTATTAAACATTAATAATTTATACTGTGTAAGTGAATTGTTTTCTCCGGCGTTTTGAGTATTGGACACACATGTAACAATAATATCTATATTGTAAAAACTTCACTTTAAAATCAACAATATCGCTTGTAAATGCATATGCTGTTCAGTACTGCACTACCCGTTCAATGAGTCGGACATGAGGTGACTTTCCATGTTATCTACAATTAGTAAACATAGGTCTGAAAACATTTCAGTTGTAAAATAAAAATGCGGTGTTTTATTTAAAAAAAAAAAAAATGCGGAACACTCTGTCATATCTGCAATCTAAATATCTCCGTTACTAGTAAATCTAAAGAATTATGTCGGAAAATTAAATCGAACCAAGTAAAGGATAGAGCCTTGGTATACATGTTACCAACAATATCAAACAAGAGGGCCAAGATGGCCCCTATACCGCTCACCTGAGACCTACTTGTGACAATATGTGACCGAATTTCCACCATTAACTCATATATCATAAACACAATTATCTTTGACCTAGACAGTACAAACCTTCTGACCAATTTACATGATGACTGGTTTGTAAATGTCACCTGAATGGCATGCACAAGGCTTTTAACAGGAAGACCTAGTGTTTACCCTATATTACCTAAATTTAATCAGGACATTCATTCTGACCAAGTTTTATGAAGATCCAATGAAAATAGCATACACATGGTTTTTCTGTGATTTGACCCCGTGACCTATTTTTTTAACTCCAGATTATCCATATTCGAACTCATTATCCTATGATAAATGCAAACACAAGGTTTTCCTATGATTTGACCCCGTGACCTACTGCTTTTCCCCAGGTGACCCATATTCGAAGTCGACCTAGATTTCAACAAGACAACCATACTGACTAAGTCCATAAAGATCCAATGAAAATGCAACCTCTATTACATACACAAGGTTTTTCCATGATTTGGCCCCAAGATCTAGTTTTAAAAACCAGATGGCCAATATTCAAACTCGTTCTAGATTACATCACGGCAGTCATTGTGACCGAGTTACATGAAGATCCAGTTCAAAATGCAGCCTCTATTACATACACAAGGTTAAATGTGCACAGATGACAGACAGATAGACAGACAGACGACGGACACTAGGGGATCACAGAATGAACCATAGGCATTTTGCGCTCAAATAAGCTAATAAATGCTTTAAAAATTAGTTTAATATTTCTATCACTCACTTTTAGTGCACAATACTCAGTTCACGTTAGTATCAATACTCCAGTACACCAACAAGCAAAATAAACAATACCCAGTTCACTAACTCGAGTTATATTTTTATCAATATTTTGGCCTAGAAATAACGTTTGTTGAACAAATTTTGAACACTTATGCCAGGAACTACCTACATGATTTACAGCTCGGGAAAACACTAGTCATTGAAGTATTTAATAACATACAAATGAACACAAAATAAGACGTATCAGAGCAGGAACGTAGAATCATATATTCTACGTTCCTGATCAGAGTAAAATCGGATTTTCACTTTCCCCAATTGTAACACGTTCCTCGCAAAAACTAATTACCTGTACTCAATTTAGAGTCAATATCCGGTGGTTGTTCATCCGCAGTGGTACCTGTGCATTACAGTTTCCAAGACCGTCCTGATGTCATCGGACACTGATGATGATCACCAGGTTTATGATCGATTTACAGCTCGGGAAAACATTAGACTGGGATAGTCATTGAAGTATTAAATAACAAACAAATAAACACAAAATAATACATATCAGAGTAAAATAGGATTTTCACTTACCGAGGTTGTAACAATTTCCTCGCAAGATCCAATGTTCGTAAAGCTCATTGTCGACAACGGTACTGAAAAATAAAATTCTTAATTATTATGGAGGGAAATGAATATAGAACACTAATGATACAAAGTCTGCCAGAAGCACATTCCTGCCAAAGAGACTTTGTTGGGGAAATTCCAACACGTCAATCCGTTAAAGAATCTCTGAGCACTACAAAGCTACAATTACAAAACTTAATGACACATGTCTTAGTTATAATACTTTTGTCTCGTACATTCAATGTTGCAATTGTAATGTATTGTATTGTATTGTATTTAATGTTGCAATCGCATGTTCATCTTGGGCAATCTCGCATTTCAATACCATGCATTCAAATACGCATGGTCCTTAGTCAATATTCTAACTTAGTTTGATTACGTATGTATTTAATTGAATAAACTCAATTGTATTGAATGAAAAGAATACATGACAATCGTACACAATTTGATCAATTAAATACTCAAATATGAGATACAGTATCAGATTCTTTTATTATTATTTTAAATGTCCATGCTAATTGTAATCAGCGTACCGTTGCACAATATATGCCCTTTGATTTGAAGTACTTTTATATCGTGCTGTTGAATTTTTAAAAATAAGTTGAAAATGAGACAAATGTCTCATATGAAAGTAGAGTAAAAATACACTGGTGACCATTGGTTTATATCACTTTTTTGTTCTTACAAATACTAAAACAGAATAAGACGAAAATATCAATATTATGATAAATTGTTGAAAGTGCTGCATGCATCTATCTTTGTTATAAGTTGCATATGTACATCACACGATTAAGTTACATATGTACATCACACGATTAAGTTACATATGTACATCACACGATTAAGTTACATATGTACATCACACGATTAAGTTACATATGTACATCACACGACCAAGTTACATATGTACATCACACGATCAAGTTACATATGTACATCACACGATTAAGTTACATATGTACATCACACGATTAAGTTACATATGTACATCACACGATTAAGTTACATATGTACATCACACGATCAACATCAGATGTTGAAACAAACCTTCTTTGTATATAATGTATCTTATACAAGTGTAATCCGTCTAAAGAAAGTACAGCTGAAGTTTGCAGTAGTGTTGATTACTTGCTCGGAATCAGAGCACATAAGTGATATTTGTTTATTCATGATTTAGCATCAGTAGAAATATGATTCAGTGTTTGAATACTTAATTTCATGTATTTCGAAGACTCGTAAATGATACTCGGATACTCATTTTCAATTAAATTCATTATGTACGTTAGTGATCCTGTATTTTGTGAAGTCCTGTGAAGATAGCCCAAGCTTTACAATGTTTCCTTTCATTTCGGCAAAACATATTCTTTTCGAGGACAAATGTATGCCTGTTTGAGCAGGTTGTGCGAGATGCTTTCTGGAGAGTAACTTATGATTGTTATTTAATGATACAGACAACTAGTAACAGTTGGAAGATGTTTGATAATTATTTTGAAATACCAAACTTATTCTAAATTATCTATATTTGAAATGCCAAATGGAATCAGGAATCTCCGTCATGCAGATTAGCTGCTGTACTTGCATTGGAAATATAGGATCTTATGAAAAAACAGTACGATTCTTTTATTTGTGTCATGTATATGTTTTACAAACATTCACATGCAATTAATGATAAATAAAAGGAAACAATTTTAAACCTACATGTTGATTAATTAGGCACTTTGATAACTATGTTAGTGTTTGCGATAACTTGACGCAAGTAATATTTCAATTACAGAAATTGTAAATCAAGTCGAAGACAGAATGCTACTTTAGATAAACAAATAGCGTGTACCATTATGTTCTATTTCTCATTCTGAAAATTACGCCAGCTCTTTTATTATCCTTTAAATGTATTAACAACAAAAGCATGCCAACGAAACAAGCATTAATCTTGCATATTATGCAAATGTCATTTATTTATTTATTTATTTATTTATTTATTTATTTATTTATTTATTTATTTATTTCTTATTTATTTATTTATGTATTTATTTTATTTATTTATTTATTTATTTATTTATTTATTTATTTATTTATTTATTTACATGTATTTAAAATATACACTTACCTTCTATTTATACAAATTACTACGTAATGAAATAAAATTTCTTCGTTTGACACTGTCAAAAGCGTTAAAACGGTTGATTTCCAAGAGGTCTTGATTTTTATTTTTTCTTAGTAGTCATTCTTTTTTCAATTTCCACGAACCAAGATCTAAAATGCGTCCGGATAAACCTACCGTGTTAACAAAGGTATAATCGCAAAAGTTGATTTTATTGCTGGCATGCACACATCTAGTTGATGTATACCTTTGTTTAACAGATAAAATCAATAAAATGCGTACTTTAAAAGGCTACTCCCTACATCCAGCAGATTATATACTCTTACACATAAACAATGTATTCAATGAACGTAAATTGATATATACATGTACATACAATTTTAAAGAACAACATTTAACGAAAAATAAGATTGGTTTTCGGCTTATGTGACTACACAAACTCTCACCGACTGCTGAAATGCATTTTATTTTGCAGAATCATCCTAGTCCCACATAAAAGTGGCAAAATGTATACCTGTTATCTAATACTTTATGCCAATAGTTTGAAGATGACAGACACCACCCGCATTTTCTGAGCACTTTAAGTGACCAAAAATGACAGTACTTTCAAATACAAAATAGTTGAGATTTTTTTTTTACAGTTGTTATCTATATCCATTTTTGTCCCAATTTCATTCGTGATCTATCAAGCAATTATTTCGAAAAAACTTTTCCCGTGTGCATTTACTTATTTTCAGCTAATCAGCAATCAAACACATAGTAGATCTCTAAGGTTCCTAAGCAAAATAGACTGGTTCCGGTTCTCACATAGTTAGTATACTCATACCTGGTACTGCTAGTTTAGAAGCTCATTACACTCCCTTTATTTGTTTGGGATAAATTGAATCTTATGGTTCAGTCACACCGGACTAACAGACGTGCAACGGATAAAAAATGCAAAATCAGTCTTATTCGTTGGTGCCCGTTGGTAAATTTGTCCCCGCCGCTTCACTTCGGCCTCGCGATCGATGTAACGAGTGCATGAAACGTACAATGACCGGACGAATAACGGACATGTACCGGACGATAAACAGACTGTTAACAGACATCACCGTATAATTAACGGAGATCACCTTACGAAGAACGTATGAGGAACTGATACTACCTTACAACTAACGGATATGTACCGGAGAAAACGCATATGTACCGCACGAGAAACGGACAAGACCGTATTTGCACCGGTCACGTGACTGCCACAGCGGGTACACACGGAGTTCATACGGTGCATCTGTTTCAAGTCCGTTAGTAGTCCGGTGGCGACATCAAGAATAAGTTTACCTCAAAGTTAAAAAAAAACAATTATACTGAACTATTTTATTTTCAGTACATTTACGACTACACCGGGGAGTATCACGTGATCTCAATAGTACACTGTCCGCACAAAATGGCTGCAGAAATCGCCACTTCGACCAAGAAATAAGGGGTAAGCTCATTGTTATTGATATTTTAGGATATGCAAAATAGGCGCAAAGTACCCGCATAATAAAAATAATTACTTACAACCTCTTCGTTTTTCCGAAGTTTTCTTGGTTTAGGCCTGAAACTCTATACAGATAATATTTTTTTAAGTACATTGTCTGAACAAACATTTAATTTGCGTATTTCAGCGCTAAAAGCATATATAATGCACGATCTTCTATAAAATAATGATTTTATCTGTGAATATATCCTTCGTGACAAGTTTCCAGTGTTTTTTCGGTGTTTGAAAAAAAGTTATGGATTTTTTTCATAACGAGTACATTGTCTGAACAAAATAATATGAGTACATTGTCTGAACGCTTTTTTTCAATGCATCTAATGACTCATCTATATTCATCTCTTTGTAGTTTGGGGTATCGAAGCAAGCATTTCGTTCCTGCTGTTGCCTGTTTGTCACGTTTTTAGAGATTGGAAGGTAAGAGTCAAGAGTATTTTTTTTATTTCTAGAAAATTCAATCCAATGTTCATGAACGATACATACTCTTGTAAAGAACTGAACATTTGTAAAATGTAAGATGTTTATTTTGAAAACAGTTCAATATCTAGTCTTCACCGTCAGTGATTCATATTCTAATTTAACAAAGTGAAAAATTTAGTTTGTGTTGGTGCACTTGTATTGCAAAGTCTTTATGGATATAACTGATACTGCATAGATATACAATACATGTTAGTCGTATTTTCTTTCAGAAAGAGCCATCGTTGTCGCTTCATCGTCAGAAGAAAACACGAGCGGAGCAAAATTCACTTCAACGATGCTCAAAAACAACCATTGCATCGCAGCTGAAAAGCGCAAAACGGAAAACATTTTTTCCCCAGTCAGGTGTCCAATTATAGTAAGTCTACAAGAAATGCCACCAATACTGTCTCCAATGAAATTACCATTTCGTTCTCCACTTAATTACAAAGCATCGCCACCTAAAAACGTGCCAAGGAAATCTCCTAAGCACGAGTGCTTTTCAAACCATCTGACAGTGGTTTTTCTTTAAAACATCAAATCAATTGTAGAAGCTTTGCCGAACTTGGGAGATTAGAATTAAATTATGACACTGTTTTTGTCAGTGATGTGAATTGTCTTGAAAACATTGATGAATCATCAAGTCGTGAACATGAAGCGGTAGATGTTAAAAGTGCGTTAAACAAAACACTTTAGACTCAAAAGTACTCTATAAAACTGGAGAAAGTAGACCTTCGTGATTGTGATTTCGAATGTGATGTTGTGAGTATTGAAAACAGTGGTACATCAAATCTTGAACACGATGCGGTTAATGATGAAAGTGTTTCAAACGTAACAGTGAAAAATAATGTATATAAGTTGTATAAAAAAAGTCAACGAGTACTCTGTCACTAATAAAGCTCCCAAATTGCAGTGCACCGATGCAAGTCTAAATCACCGACACAAACAGTGTCACAATTTAATTCTAATCTCCCAAGTTCGGCAAAGCTTCTACAATTGATTTGATGTTTTAAAGAAAAACCACTGTCAGATGGTTTGAAAAGCACTCGTGCTTAGGAGATTTCCTTGGCACGTTTTTAGGTGGCGATGCTTTGTAATTAAGTGGAGAACGAAATGGTAATTTCATTGGAGACAGTATTGATGGCATTTCTTGTAGACTTACTATAATTGGACACCTGACTGGGGAAAAAATGTTTTCCGTTTTGCGCTTTTCAGCTGCGATGCAATGGTTGTTTTTGAGCATCGTTGAAGTGAATTTTGCTCCGCTCGTGTTTTCTTCTGACGATGAAGCGACAACGATGGCTCTGAAAGAAAATATGACTAACATGTATTGTATATCTATGCAGTATCAGTTATATCCATAAAGACTTTGCAATACAAGTGCACCAACACAAACTAAATTTTTCACTTTGTTAAATTAGAATATGAATCACTGACGGTGAAGACTAGATATTGAACTGTTTTCAAAATAAACATCTTACATTTTACAAATGTTCAGTTCTTTACAAGAGTATGTATCGTTCATGAACATTGGATTGAATTTTCTAGAAATATAAAAAATACTCTTGACTCTTACCTTCCAATCTCTAAAAACGTGACAAACAGGCAACAGCAGGAACGAAATGCTTGCTTCGATACCCCAAACTACAAAGAAATGAATATAGATGAGTCATTAGATGCATTGAAAAAAAGCGTTCAGACAATGTACTCATATTATTTTGTTCAGACAATGTACTCGTTATGAAAAAAATCCATAACTTTTTTTCAAACACCGAAAAAACACTGGAAACTTGTCACGAAGGATACATTCACAGATAAAATCATTATTTTATAAAAGATCGTGCATTATATATGCTTTTAGCGCTGAAATACGCAAATTAAATGTTTGTTCAGACAATGTACTTAAAAAAATATTATCTGTATAGAGTTTCAGGCCTAAACCAAGAAAACTTCGGAAAAACGAAGAGGTTGTAAGTAATTATTTTTATTATGCGGGTACTTTGCGCCTTTTTTGCATATCCTAAAATATCAATAACAATGAGCTTACCCCTTATTTCTTGGTCGAAGTGGCGATTTCTGCAGCCATTTTGTGCGGACAGTGTACTATTGATATCACGTGATACTCCCCGGATTTTGTACTCCGTTTATTTCGGAAACCCTCGGAAATAGCCGAATACGCATACAGTCTGAAAAAAATATTCTAATTTCACTCTTTTATTTCTGACGTTATACCAATTTGGGAACTAAAACAACTTTACTCTGAAACGGGATGAGTACAATTTTCTTTATTTGTACGGATTTGTGAAGATTTGACAAGTGTGCATCCAGTGTGTGTCTAATTGAAATAGTATCACTGTCTTATGTTGAATGTGTTTTGCAGATATTTCATTAATCACCGTTGTGACGTTGTAAAAATGAAATGAGAACGTGACTAAGCTCTGTCTCCTTATGTCTTTCTTGTTTATGAATCTTCGAACATCATATTGCACAACGAAAAGTCACCAGGAGCAATTATCCTTCATCCATCATCGACATAGTAGAAGAATGGATGCAACTAAATTATACCCACACTGCGATTTTCATGAATACCACGTCTAAACATTTAAGTTATATTCATATAATTATAACTGTGGAAGAACCGAAAATCCATTTACTGTTTTATATGAATAAGATCTTCCTGTCCGTTATAAAGCTTCTGGTTGGGAAAGTACACATTTCTGAAAGCTTATTCAGTTTTGCTCAACAATAAGCAAGAGAAAGAACTCCGTTATTATAAATCGTGGGCGTGTCTAGGTTACTACCCTTGTATTTCTTTCTGTTAAACTGAATATACCATATGCATGTACTTACCATAAAGGATGTTGCGGTTTTGAACCGGTCATCTTTAAACATGGTTTACAGGTTGGTCATACATGGTTTACAGGTTGGTCATACATGGTTTAAAGGTTGGTCATACATGGTTTACAGGTTGTCATACATGGTTTACAGGTTGGTCATACATGGTTTACAGGTTGTCATACATGGTTTACAGGTTGGTCATACATGGTTTACAGGTAGATCATACATGGTTTACAGGTTGGTCATACATGGTTTACAGGTTGTCATACATGGTTTACAGGTCATGCCTCTTACTTTTGAGGTCGGTATGACAGGTGACATTGGATTGTGAAGGGGTATCCGATCAATAACTAAGTAATGATAGTAGACTTTGTTAAGGAAATCACAACACGCCAATCTCTTGGAGATTTCATAAGCACTACAAAGCTATATTAGATTATAAATTCTAAATTCTTACTTATTTTCATCACGAAATATGTATTTGATTAAAGATTAATTGATATTTAACATATTTGACCTTTTTCAATTTGTTTTCAGGCCGCAGTTTGTTCTCATTTAACACATTCACGCTTGCTACACTTTGTAAGTGACCATAGTTTTCATTGTGTGTAAAAGTATAATTAATGAAAACTTAATGAAACTCTGTCACATTGAATGGAAAGAAGACCTGAAAATCGAACACAATTTGATCTAAGAATTACATACTCAAATATGAATTATACATGTAATTATAAGCTTCTTTACAATGGTATTTCTGTAGTTTCTTTCTTTACAAAACAGATGCTTTTCGAGGACAAACTCATGCCAGTTTGAGCAGGCTGCATGAGAGTTTTTCTGAATAGTTATTTTTGCATACAAATACAGCCGCTATTTAATGATACACAAAATTCATAACAGTTGAAAGATGTTTGATTTATTATTTATAGAATAATATATGGCGGAGCAGGGCCTTTGAGTGATAATCGCCCCGGTAATGAAATAATTGTGCAATTATTACATACCCGGGCGATTATCACTCAAAGGCTCTGCTCAGCCATTTCTTTTTCTGTATAATACATGTGTTTCCCATTTGTCATTTATTCCACTAGAATCAAACTGGCTTGCCCCAATCTTAGCTTACAAGTGAGTTACCAATAAAAGCCATGCTCATTCAACATAAATATAACATGTTCTTGGCTATATATCAATATATATTTTATGTTATATATTTTATGTCTGTTTGTTTCAACTGTTGTAAATCGACATGACATGGCACTTCATAAAGCAGAAACATAAACCTTGGAAGACAGAATTCAAATAGGCCTATAAACAATGGATCTTTATCCTTCTTATTCAACAAAATCCTTTTTACATTGCTATTTGTTTTCACCGTTGCAGATTTATGAAGTTGTGCGTTTCTTCTTCGGTTACATGGCGATTCACGACGCACTTTCTGAACCTTTTTATCATCTTAAACAATCATTCTGTTAGCTAAAGTATCTAAGTGAACGTTCAGCGTCAGCCATGTTTTTTCCGTTAAATGACGTCACGTTTGCACGTGCACATTTTCCTAGGGCAGTTATGCGATAATAGCCCTGCGCACCCTGCTCGTGCAGGGCCAAAAGCTGATAATACTTCGGAAGGACGGATAAAACATTTTTTCTCTATACAAAAGTGTTACTATATATAGTAACATATGTATTATTTTGAAGTACCAAACGTGTTCTAAATAATCTAAATTTGAAATGCAGATGGAAATCGGGAATCTCTATCACGCAGATTAGATGCAGTACTCGAATTGTAAATATAGGATCATATAAACACAGTTCCATTCTTTGATTTGTTTAATATGTATGTGTTACATACATCGATATGCAATTATTTATAAATGAAAGAAACTCATTTTAAAAGTAACCTGTTTATTAATTAAGCACTTCTATAATCATGTAAATGTTTGCGATAACATTACGCCGGTAAAATTTCAATTACAGAATTTGTAAAATAAGTCAAAGACATAAGAAAAGATAAAGACAGAATGCCACTTAAAAGAAACAAATAAAGAGTAACATTATTTTTGATTTCCCATTCTGAAAATCTCACCAGCTCTTTTATTGTCCTAGAAATGTATTAACAACAAAACATGCCAAAGAAATCGTGTATATTATGCAAATGTTATTTATTTATTTATTTATTCATTTATTTATTTATTTATGTAAGATACTTTAACAAAATCCAAAATTTACACTTACCTTCAGTTTATCTAAATTTATGACTACTACTATTAACAATGTCTCAAGCGTTAAAACCGTTGAATTCTAAGAGGCCTTGATTTTTATTTTCTTAGTAGTCATTTTTTTCAAGTTCCACGAACCAAGATTAAAAATGCTTCCAGGTAAACCTACCGTGTTTACAAGGGTATAAACGCACAAGTTTATTGTATTATAGCTGACATTCACACTTGTAGTAGATTTATACCTTTGTTTCAATAGGACTAGATTTAACAGAGTGCGTGCAATGGCCGAGTGCATCATTGAATTCATTTAAAAAATGATTGATAAAACATTTATTGATGAAATATAACACTGCTACAGCACGTATGTGTATCGTGTGAAAAATGATGTATGAATGTTCTTTATTTACAGTCAAACTTGTGAGCAAATGCCACTCGCTGGAAATTGATTAACATGTATGATTATGGTCATCATTAACATCATTACTTCATTTACATGAGTTCTTAAATGACTTCTTCTCTTTCCCTCCTGATTTGTTTTACTAATGTCGGTCTTTAACATAGGTTTGACTGTAAATGTCTTGAAATGTTTGCTATGAATTATTGAGTGATTGTTATACTGTATTATGTTAAACTGAGTTGTGTATAGTTGAAATTTAAGTTTGGTTTATGTCCTTTTCATGTTTTCTTTTTCAGAAGGCTATGTTTAAACTAAGTCATATGAATATTCGTTCATATTTCTGTATGTGTTACCTTCTTTAAATAAAGAATTTATTATTATTATTATTATTATTATTATTATTATTAAACAAGGCGTAGATTGCGCTGTCGTAAACGATCTGCGTTGGCGTAACTAATTCTGTCGTAGGGATTTTAAGCCGAGTGCATAAAGCGAGCGTACGTCCGTCGTAGATACGCCCGGGTTACGACTGCCTTAATTAGTGTACCACATTTTCTCTATCCTTGTATTTCTTGTTTCAATCCATGATATTTGATATGCATATGTTAAGATAATCTGTTTTAAATAATGGGAATATGTCTAGAAATATAACACTTTTTTTACAAAAAGTATTTCTAAAATTTAAAATTGTCTGTTTTATATAAATACGAGAATATGAACATGTCTAGTAACTTAGCAATTTCTTAAATTTAAGATGAACTCTTGGAAATAGTTGCAACATGTAACTAAAATTATCAGCTCTTCTTAAAATCACTTACAGCTCAAATAGAATAACTATTTAAATAGTCGTATAAAAAAGACTCTACTGAATGTTATAACGTTTTATAGCTGAACTATAACTAACATAGATTGCGTCTAGCTACATGTAACAAGGATTACATAAGCGAAGATGACAAAAGAAGTTCGCTACACGAATTTCGCTTTTATTTTACTTTAAGAGGGTGTGTAGGAGAGGGTATTTAGAAATCTCAGTTTTGGCAGTTGTTTGGTTGGGCAGTCGGAGCGTCTGTTTGTTTCACAAAACTGTGTAAACTGTACTTGGACTCGAACTTCTTCAGACGTTTTCTTTAGATCAACCCAATTACATGTAAGCACATGTAATCAGTACGAACTGTAGTTGTTAAAGGTCTGAGTTTACGCTTTCCTTTCATAGATTGATTTATATGTCTCTAGAATTAGCCGTTGTACCTAGTGTCCATAACCCTGAACTGATCTATAGGTGTATGAACATCGTCTCGATCAGGTGAAGTTTTTTCATTACCCTTTAAGGCTTTCATGAAAGACAGAACGGAAACGATTTATGGCTGAAAGTTGACATACCCTCGAACCGAGCCGGATGAAACAAGAGTTCCATAAATCGACTTGATATCTTGAAATTTTGTTCAAAAACCGAGTAGTTCAAGAGATACCACTGGAAACGCTATATTACAGACAAACGGGCAAACAGATGGACAACCATGAGAAAACCATATGTCTCCAACAGACTATTACACCAGAAATATTGCCTTTTCTGATATTTGACATGATAAAGTATACACTTAAGGGAACTTCTAACGCTACCTTTCAATATTTTTGAATATATCAGAAACTATACCAGATATCTTAACATATGAAACTTTCAATTTTTCCAGTGATCGATGTATCGATACATTTTTCACATTAAACAAAGAAGGATAAAATCGGTTTAACCGTCATAACTTTTAAACGGATTTATATTACGCTTATGCATTTATCACAAAAGTTGGTAAATTCTTTTACCTAAATGGTGATATAAATTTCAAAAATATTAATTAAGTATTTCACCAACCCATTTTGGTTTAAAATCAACCACCCCGTTTTCCCTATGAAATGCTTATGAGGGATTTAAATTGCGATTTGTTGAAACATTTCGTCTTATATAGAGAAAACCATTTAAAGGATCGCTTATGCATTTGTTACATCGGCAAGTGAAATATATAAGGAATAAAATGGTGCAAAAATTTTGTTACATAGTTTCCGATGTCACCTACCCAAATTTTCACAACATGTGGACTGTTGTATTTCGCAACTCGAAAACTAATACGTTATTTTGTGGTGTGAACAGCATAACGGTACCCTTAACCAGAATAATCAGGCGCTCTAATTATTGGTTGTTGTCTTCCCAGCAACATCGTTTTCGAAACTGACATGTACAATATTGTCACCTAATCGGGTATTCACTCAATGTAAAATGAAACATTTAAGTCCGAGAAAATATTTTATGTGACCACACACAAGGCCCAGAAGCAGTGACTTTTATACGTGCATTCCTTCCAATTACATTGCGAAAACGGCAAATGCTACGCTGCCAGTCTGCCAAGTTCACGCTGCTAGGCTGCTAGGCTGCTAAGCTGCCAGTCTGCCAAGTTCACGCTGCTACACTGCCAGTCTGTCAACTTCACGAAAATCAAATTGTGCAACTTTCGATTTTGGGGGTTATTATCTTTGAGCGAGTGTAGTTTAATAACCAATGGGTCGTTCGCAATACAAATCATACAAAATTTGTCTAATATACTATTTATTATTCTTGTGAAGTTCAAGCAAATTCTAACAGTAGTTTTCAAAATAATGAATAAAGTCAGGTAGCGTTGGAAGTTCCCTTAAGGGGGGTCACTGGTGAGGTTTTGGATTTGTGCACTTCCGGAAATTTACATTTGTTGTATTTCAAAAATGATGAGTTAACTGGAAAAAACAATTAGGTAGTAGTGAACTTAGGCACAATAGGAATATTTTAGCGTAAAAAAATTGAACATTTCTGAGAAAAAATATTTTGACCTCACATTTGGTGACTAAATTGACAAATTTTGTCATATGCCAAAAATGGGGGTAGGGGTACAAAAATAGTCATTTCTCAAAAACCATTTAAGATATTTACATAATTCAAACTGTATTATACGAAGAATTGTTAGGATATAAAAATTCATTAATAACTAGTTTATTTTACAGTTCTTTGTCACAGACATATGCCGTCATATCTCAAAGCTCGCCGAAATCTAAAAAACACATTTTTTGTCAGTTTTTATTGAATTTCTTTCTTATATGCACATTGACCCCCATTTTTTATTTTTGCATTCTAAAACAAAGGTTTTAATCAAACTGCAGACAAAATATCTGAAAAAGCTTGTTACTCCTTTATCATGAAATATTCATTTATCAAAAATTGAAAAAATGAATTTTAGTAAAGTGGGTGGGGTAATAATAAGGAGCGTAATATTTATTCAGATGATGATAGAAATACCACTATCTCTAATTTTTCATCCTAAAGTATAATATACTACATAAGAAAAGATTAGAAAGTGATATCCATTCTGAAACATACACCACATACATAAACGTTTATAATACCAAAATTCTAGCTAATTCTGCATTAAGCACCTTGATCTGATAGTGTATCACTAAATATTAATATTGCGAAAAAGTTAAGTCATTGACCCCTCATTATTTTTCCAGAAATTAACTAGCAAAATATTAGTCTCCATAAAAAACAGGGTCAATAAAATTTCTTGTTATTTTGAATTTCAGCAGTGACCCCCCTTAAGTGTATACAAATTCAAATACGCTAAAGTTACGTCTACTCAATAGCAGTCGTAACTTTCGTGCTAGATTTTACTACTTGACTTACGCTACGTCTCGTTTATGCACTCGGATTAAATTTTGCGACCGTTATCTACGCTCTAGATAAGCCGGACGTAGGCCTACGCCCGCTTTATGCACTCGGCCACAAACACCATGTGTTCTATGAGCGCAAATTATATATATAATTTTGTAGAACAACATTTAACGAAAATAATTTGGTTTTCGGCCAATGTGATAACACAAACTCTCACCGACTGCTGATGTCGCCGGCTACCACGGATTTGTGAGATTTGAAAAGTGTGCATCCACTGTGTATCTAACCGTTTTCAGTCAAATGTGTTTTGCATATATTTCATTTATCACCGTGACGTTGTAATCAAAGCGCTGTGACCGCTGAAGGCCTGGGGGCTATAGATTAACTCCCCTAAAAACAACTTTTGACCTTCGTGATTTACGCTGAACCTTACCTAAAGCGCGGATCGAAATGTGCATAGGGCGAAATTTAGTATATGACACAGAATGAATGATTCACAAATATATGGGTGGCAGGGAAGTTTGTTTTATTATAAAACGTACGTTAAATGAAAAATAATCACATGGTCAACAATATCAATTGTTTGAGAGAACAATAAAAATAATTCAATCTGCGCTTTGTTCAACTTCAAACGATATCTGATGATGTGGATCGAAAATTATTGTGTACCAAGGACAAGACATTGAAACAGAAATAAACAAAGCAATACCAACAATGAAATATAAATACAGTACTGTTCATGTGTATAACAGGGAAAAACAAAAATGATTCTTGGTTACCTTGTAGTTGTAATCGGTGAAACCGTTCACTGGGCCTTGACATGCAGCGTCCTCGATAAATGGCGGGTGATTTTAATCACGTGACTTCCTTCTCGGGAATGTACGTAAATTGTATCTTTTTTAAGAAATTTATTTTTTGGTAAATATATATGTAATCGTTCGTAAATAAGAAAGTTGTCAATGAAATAACATCAGAAATTTGAAAATCAAACTACAAACTCTTATATCGAATTCCGTACGTTTCCGTAAATTTCCGTAAATATCCGTACTTTTCCGTGATACGCATATGATTATCTTCCGTTATCAGCTAACAGCGCAGTTATTTCTAAAACAGAAAGTGCAGCCCGTAAGCTATAGACCTTTCTGCAATCGTTTGAAGTTGTATGTACTGTTTTTATTTGTAATATGTTCTTATCGTATGCGACATTCAAACAAAAGATTGATCTGGTCTGTCTTGCACTACTTTCCCAAAGCGCATGTTTACAGTTGTTATTCGCACATAGCACAGTTAAATTGTCTGCAGCGTTTTAAATGTGGTATGCTAACTTAGGCCTTGGGGACTTTCAGTCCCCAGGCCAAAAATGAAATGAGAACGTGATTAAGCTCTGTCTCCTTATGTCTTTCTTGTTTATGAATCTTCGAACATCATATTGCACAACGAAAAGTCACCAGGAGCAATTATCCTTCATCCATCATCGACATAGTAGAAGAAGCAACTAAATTATACCCACACTGCGATTTTCATGAATAGCACGTCTAAACATTTAAGTTATATACTTATAACTGTGGAAGAACCCAAATCGTGGGCGTGTCTAGGTTACTTCCCTTGTATTTCTTTGTGTTAAACTGAATGTACTTACCATAAAGGATGTTGCGGTTTTGAACCGGTTATCTTTAAATGTCGACAAGAAAGTTAATGTGTATGATATAGATCTGTCAATGAACATTGCTTTATCTATGCATTAAATAGTCTATGTTTTGATATTGTAAACAATGAAATACTTTCTTTTCCTGATAATCTCCTGGCAGAAAAGACACAAAACGCTAATTTAAAACGTAATCGATCTACGTCACCTTGATACAATAGTTTTTGTAAAAATATTTAAAACCCACACCCCATTCGAAGAGGAGGGGCATATGGCTTGCGATCGGTCCGTCGATTCGTCGGTCGGTCGATCGATAGACCAAATGGTTTCCGATCATAACTTTAAAAAAATTAGCTTAGGAATCCTCATACATGGTTTACAGGTTTGTCATACATGGTTTACAGGTTTGTCATACATGGTTTACAGATTGGTCATACATGGTTTATAAGTTGGTCATACATGGTTTACAAATTTGTCATACATGGTTTACAGATTGGTCATACATGGTTTACAGGTTGGTCATACATGGTTTACGGATTGGTCATAAATGGTTTACAGATTGGTCATACATGGTTTACAGATTGGTCATACATGTACATGGTTTACAGGTTGGTCATACATGGTTTACAGATTAGTCATACACGGTTTACAGGTTGGTCATACATGGCTTACAGGTTGGTCATACATGGTTTACAGATTAGTCATACACGGTTTACAGGTTTGTCATACATGGTTTACAGATTGGTCATACATGGTTTACAGGTTTGTCATACATGGTTTACAGATTGGTCATACATGGTTTACAGTTTTGTCATACATGGTTAACAGATTGGTCATACATGGTTTACAGGTTTGTCATACACGGTTTACAGGTATGTCATACATGGTTTACAGGTTGTCATACATGGTTTACAGGTTTGTCATACATGGTTTACAGATTAGTCATACATGGTTTACAGGTTTGTCATACATGGTTTACAGGTTGGTCATACATGGTTTACAGGTTTGTTATACATGGTTTACAGATTGGTCATACATGGTTTACAGGTTTGTCATACATGGTTAACAGATTGGTCATACATGGTTTACAGGTTTGTCATACATGGTTTACAGGTTTGTCATACATGGTTTACAGATTAGTCATACATGGTTTACAGGTTGGTCATACATGGTTTACAGGTTGGTCATACATGGTTTACAGGTTTGTTATACATGGTTTACAGATTGGTCATACATGGTTTACAGGTTTGTCATACATGGTTAACAGATTGGTCATACATGGTTTACAGGTTTGTCTTACACGGTTTACAGGTTTGTCATACATGGTTTACAGATTGGTCATACATGGTTTACAGGTTTGTCATACATGGTTTACAGATTGGTCATACATGGTTTACAGGTTTGTCATACATGGTTAACAGGTTTGTCATACATGGTTTACAGGTTGGTCATACATGGTTTACAGATTGTTCATACATGGTTTACAGGTTTGTTATACACGGTTTACAGGTTTGTCATACATGGTTTACAGGTTTGTCATACATGGTTTACAGGTTGGTCATACATGGTTTACAGATTGTTCATACATGGTTTACAGGTTTGTTATACACGGTTTACAGGTTTGTCAAACATGGTTTACAGGTTTGTCATACATGGTTAACAGATTGGTCATACATGGTTTACAGGTTTGTCATACACGGTTTACAGGTTTGTCATACATGGTTTACAGATTGGTCATACATGGTTTACAGGTTTGTCATACATGGTTTACAGATTGGTCATACATGGTTTACAGGTTTGTCATACATGGTTAACAGGTTTGTCATACATGGTTTACAGGTTGGTCATACATGGTTTACAGATTGTTCATACATGGTTTACAGGTTTGTTATACACGGTTTACAGGTTTGTCATACATGGTTTACAGGTTTGTCATACATGGTTTACAGGTTGGTCATACATGGTTTACAGGTTTGTCATACATGGTTTACAGGTTGGTCATACATGGTTTACAGGTTGGTCATACATGGTTTACAGATTAGTCATACACGGTTTACAGGTTTGTCATACATGGTTTACAGATTAGTCATACACGGTTTACAGGTTTGTCATACATGGTTTACAGGTGTGTCATACATGGTTTACAGGTTGGTCATACATGGTTTAAGATTAGTCATACACGGTTTACAGGTTTGTCATACATGGTTTACAGGTTGTCATACATGGTTTACAGGTTTGTCATACATAGTTTTCAGATTGGTCATACATGGTTTACAGGTTTGTTATACATGGTTTACAGATTGGTCATACATGGTTTACAGGTTTGTCATACATGGTTTACAGATTGGTCATTCATGGTTTACAGGTTTGTCATACATGGTTTACAGATTGGTCATACATGGTTTACAGGTTTGTTATACATGGTTTACAGGTTTGTCATACATGGTTTACAGGTTGGTCATACATGGTTTACAGGTTTGTCATACATAGTTTTCAGATTGGTCATACATGGTTTACAGGTTTGTTATACATGGTTTACAGATTGGTCATACATGGTTTACAGGTTTGTCATACACGGTTTACAGGTTTGTCATACATGGTTTACAGATTGGTCATACATGGTTTACAGGTTTGTCATACATGGTTTACAGATTGGTCATTCATGGTTTACAGGTTTGTCATACATGGTTTACAGATTGGTCATACATGGTTTACAGGTTTGTCATACATGGTTTACAGATTGGTCATTCATGGTTTACAGGTTTGTCATACATGGTTT
>JAFMSR010002854.1:0-19553 GCA_022818135.1 Saxidomus purpurata | reverse complement strand
AAATGAATGAATGGACGAATGAATGAATAAATGAATGAATATAAATTAAAGGCGGTCAATTACTTTTAAGCAACATTTTATGACAATTTTTTTGGTATAATTTTTATTCTGTTAGAGATTTATCTAATGAACAAAAAGACCCATTACATAGAGTTCGATCCCTATCAGAAATTTACATTTTATTAGCTTTTATAAAATTTTGTTATTATTTAATATGAAAGTATTTAAAACGTTGAGTATTTCTTTTTTATTTCAATATAATTTCTACTTTTAAATTTGAATTGGATAGATATACAAGTATCTTAACATTCTGATCCAAAATGCAAGATTTAAACCTACGTGTAGCTTCTGAATAGATTTATTTCCAATCTATCTTGGGTGCGCACCCAAGATAGGTAAAGGGAGGTAATAATATCTTTTCAAACTTGAACTTGTAATGAATTCCATCTAAAAATATAATATTTAATGCAAATATTTCACAAATATAATATAAAAGGTCTTATATTTATATTTTTCTGTAGGCAAAGTATGTGTATCAAATTTTTACTTATGATAAAATAACTCTATCTTGGTTGGGCAACCAGGATAGGGAAATCAAATTTTAAAAATACCTCCAGTAAAAATCGTACTTGAATTAAGCGCTAAGTGAACATAATAAATGAGTGTAAATGATCAGATGTAATGTTTCAAACAAATATGTTACATGGCCAAATTCCAATTATATACCTTTAACGCCAAACCCACAAGAAATTAATCAGAAAGGTATTAAGAAGGGAAAAGGTAAACCGGTGGTAGTACATGTTAGTAACCCTAACGTCGCCTGCATCTGGCCATGGAGACGAAAACCATATATCTTCGATAACACTTAGACCACCAATCTCGAGCAGTTTTATGGAATTTATGGGCATGGCTATTTCATAACAAAAGGTGGTACCACCTGTCCTGTAGAATGATTGGAGATTTCTACATGATTGACATATCATGAGTCAGACTGTTACGGGATGGGATTTAAGTTATGGACTTTAATTGGCTCTTAAACATAAACAAGAAGGCAGGGCTATTAAGACTGGAACTGTGAAAACTATTTGAAATATCCATGGCCGGACAACAAGCACTGTCTGTTAGACGTGCCCATTGAAACTGACAGTCCTCGATTGAAATTGATTGATAACATGATTATATAAGTTAACCTGCCTAGTGGTCACATGTATTCAGCAGTCGTCAGCCTTTAGAAGCCAAATTCTATTTTTACTCAATTTGCCATTCATATTAAAAACACATTAACTGTACAGCCACCATTTTAAATGCAAACTGTGTCCGGTTTAATCATACATTTAACCTAAAACAAAATGTAATCTTAAAAGTTTTTGAACTTTTTACAAGATACATGCACAACAAAATAGACAACATAACATATAACTAACATAACTATAAGAATATATACATATACGTATGCATTATAAACATACGCCTCTTTACATCCAAGACAGCTGAAACGGAAACATGCAAGTACATGCACATGAATATTATATCAAGTAAAGCTTGAAAATGATTCAATTTACGGAACTGATATGATTTAGTGGTATTATTTATGTAACAATCTGCCACCGGGCGTTCAGTTGGGACATGTCTAGTTGTTCATCTCCAGCCTACGACTTTCATTTGCAGGCCATTTCTTAAAATGCATGAAAACATCACACCGATTGTCTTTCGTCAATCTGAAAATATTTGTTGAAATATTAGATGAAATGTATCGTTATTGTATATTTTGAAAGGTATTATTTAACATTATTCTTATGAGAAACAGTTTGAAATGCAATATACAAATTGGTTATGTTTTAGAAAATATACTACAATCTTGTAGCAACATCCCTGCCCAGTTACCTAGAAGTCCCAAACACATTAACAAGACATGTGCATCCCCCTGGACTCCGCCACACCCATGCAAACTCAGACTTCTTTAAGTACTCTTTTTTCACTCATACCGCAGTCTTGTGGAATAGATTACTCACGCATATTGAGATTCTGCCTGGTCTTGAATCATTCAAGCAGGTGTCGGCCCAACTACGTTATTAATCGTCCAACAATTGTTTTTGAACCTTTTATTCTTTTACCATTTTAACAGTTTTAACAATCTTGATTCTCCTAACTGTAAGAACTATTATGCATTTATATGATACTCGTGAGAGGTGTGAGGCAGTTTGACAAGATAGATAGATACTATAATGATTTTACCCAATATAGACATAAATTAAAATGGAACAAAATCTCATATTTTCAGTGGATCTGAATGATTACATAGCGTAACACTTGATGATTAATTATCTAGGAATGATTTTCTTAGATCTTAGTGTACGTCTGCCTATAAACATCTGCATTTTAAATGGTTCTAGGAAAAAGCGTGAAGTTTTTATTTGTTGCAGCCTGCTGGCTATTATCAAATTAGAAAGCTCTTTGGTGGCTGAAATTATATAATTAAACTGTGGCTGACCCAAATTATAGCAAATCAGTACTGGTGGTAAACTGACATTTCATTAATGACCATGCAAATTATCTAAAGTAGCGTTTGCCATCTTCAGTGAAAGATATAACTGTAATGGCGAAGCCATTAACCAGATAATGTGGTCAATTAATCAAACAATATTATACAGCAAGACTGTTACGCTAGCCGTATTTTGTAAGATTGCCTTTTCTATTCTAAAACACCACAATTATAGGTCCTTCATGAAATAACAAGTTTAAATGAAACTCTGTGCGAAGCTTATGTATGTAACGAATTTGATTTTGACTATACAGATCTGCATTCACCCCACCCAAAAACATTTATAAATGGTATGTTAATTAACTACTAGTATGATAAACATATATTCGTCGCATGTAAGTATTTAGTGTACATATTTCCAGCTCTGCATAATGTAGGTTCAAGTCATGTGAATATTCATTTTCTTATTCAACTTTTTATACTTTAATACAATTATTATATTCATATAGAATGTACCTGAACGCACCAAGAACATTGATTATAGCGATTATTTTGACTTTGAAGTATAAAAAAAATTATATTGATAATGCTTACATGCCGAGCTAGTCAACATAACACTGGCACGTTATATGGACTCCTTTTCTAGTAGTGTAAACGTGACGGAAATATGCCTATTGTACTTTAAGTTTTTAATTAAAAAAATAAATAATAAATATTGAGAAAAGTCTACATTACCTATCAAAGTTTGAAATTTTCATTTAGCTAAACCAAGTCACTTACTTACGTTCGTAGTGCGGGAGCACTAAGTATAGATTATCAAATTTGCATTAAAAAGTACGCTTATAACTGAGCTACGAAACAAATCGATTTGTTTCTTGTGTGTAAAATTAATTTATATATTTATAAAGTCAATATATGTAATTAAAAGCCGAACATACCTTAGTGAAGCAAATTCGTTTCATTCTGATCCACACTATCGGGGTTAGCATAACTAAAGGCAAGATCTCGTCGAGCGAAAATCATAGATACATTTTGTTCTTGTATATATCTGAAAGCAAGTAAAAAACTTAATAGTAGTTGCAAAATTGTATGTCCCACAACTTATTTTGATGTCAATAATAAATTCTCTACATGTTATAAAAATTGGTCATGGTACAATTTGTAATAAAAGCTACGAATACGTATCAATTATGCTTAGACATATCTTTCAGAAAAATCTTTGAGAAATAATAAAAGTTACAAATATGAAGTTACAAGTTATCTTTTTACGGGCGTTCAGTATATATAAGAGACATGTCGCTAATATATCAACTAAATAACACTTCTGATTATGTAGGTTTTTATTTTAAATGCATATATCGATGGTATCAAATTATGTTAAAATCAAAAGTAGAAAATTCTTTTACCTTTTCAACAATATGTGAGCTCCGCTTTACTGCAGTATCGTTGTACTATTCCAATTATTTTTGTTCAAATTATACATACAACACTGTAGAAGTAAAAATGTCTTACAATTGAAAAATTTTTCTTCGAACACATTAGCAAGGTCACTGTTCGTTCATCCATTTTCTCAACACAACTACTTCACATAAAACTCATTGTTAAATAGACTAAATGAACCTTGTAACAGACTGTAAACCGTTGTAACGAGAACTACCTGTTTTATGACCCTTGAAATACTTTGAATTTTATACTTATACACATTTTGTACCTTCGAGAAGTGGCAGACCCCCATAGGAACCATTTTGTTGTTATTTTTTTATGTTTATTTCTTTTTTGTGTTTCTAATAGAATTGAAATACATGAAAATTTATGTAATTTTGCAAAATATGACAACTGCTTCTTAATATTCCAGAATTGTAGCGTGCTGTTCAAGTAATAAATGAAAATATAAAAGTCGACCTTGGTAATTTTTAGAATAATTTTAAATATTAGTGATAAAAAATCCGTTATCAGTAATTGCCCATACTCCCAATCTTTTAATTTTATTTGTGTGATATGCCTCGGGACAAAATTATGTAAATTGCATAAATTATTTCATGGCTTTATTGCATAAGTTTGTTACCCGTGTTAATTTTTTGGAATTAACTACATGTATTGTAATTCTGCATTGACTGCAGTACTTTTTTAATCTATACAAAAACAAAATTTAATAAACATGAATGTATACAAACATAACTACTTCAACTGGTAAAAGTCCATTACTAAGACCAGAAACAGAAAACAGAAACCATTTCCCGTCGGCGATATTTGACTAGGACCTCAAGGGGCGGGTACTGGTGAGAACTCCAGAAAGCAGTAATGAAGAATATTTTATAAAGTTTTAAGAACTTACGCTGTATAAGCCTCAGATCATAATAATAATAATGAATTACAGTCAAACCTGTGTTGAAGACCACCTCCAAATAAAGACCACCCTGCTTATAAAGACCAGCAGGTACTACAATCATCTGTAGTAAAACGGCAGTGAATAAGAACCACATACTTTCAAAGACCAAATTTATAGCTTCCCAGCAGTGGTCTTTGTTCACAAGTTTGACTGTATGTAGAAATTATTAAATTTTCTATGTTTCATGCATCTCAAAATAGGCGAACGTAAATGTATTGGTTACTAGTAATTCGAAATATCCGCGCTCGTGTGATTCGACTACCAGCTTAATGTATAATTGACTGTTTTCAGATGTGCTTATACAGCTGTACTGATGAAGATTTATTGTAAGACTGTCTTTGTAAAAGAACTATTGCAACTTGCGTATTACATTTTTATTTTTTCTTTACGTGTCGCGTTGATGAAACTTACGATTTGAGGCCTGTCACGTAACAGGCTGGCAGTTAACACGCCATCACTTCTGGGAACGGCCAGTTCTAAAATCTCTAGAAGAAACTGCCAATTTTTAAAAAAATAAAGAATCATTTTGGGAACTTGGTTCGAAACAATGACCTCAACTTCGCTGATAGTTTTAGTGATTACAAGTCAACAACATTATTGCCTAGTCTAAGGCCGTAAGTAAAGGCTGTTATTTAGTGTAATAAATGTCTTACATACTATTCGCATTTAACTTTCAGAAATGGTATTAGTTGCGCTGGCACATGTATGGTCTGATACCTGCGCATGTGCGCATGTATAGTATGGTACCTGTTCACGTGCGCGGGTATGGTATATATGTATTAATTTTGGATAACAACCCATTGAGAACAGAAGGTAGTTGTGTAAAAGACAAGCATGACCTCATATTCAAATGATTGCTGTTATCAAAACGAACAATTGTAGTTAATAATTGCGAATCAATTTTATTTTTACATGTACTCTATTGTTTCTATAAACAATTTGCCACATGACCAAAACAAGAACTCATTATCTAATACAAGTCAGATCTAGTTTATTTTGTATCACTCAAGTATTAATCACAACACATAAAGAACAAAGATGGCAGTAAATAGGTCGTAGTAACATTAAAGGGGCACTACCTACATCTAGCAAGTTAAACTCTCAAATATAAATAATGTGTTCAATGAACGTAAAATGATAAAAGAGTAGTAAGAGTCGCTGACTTGAAATCACTATAACCTCTCATAGATTGAACGTCATCGGTTTGAGCCCTGAGAGACTTTCTTGCGGAAGATATGAGTCTAGTACTGGTTCTTCCCAGGAAAGTTGGTTAAGTAAACTGCCTGCCTATTAAAATGACCAAATGCAGTTAGAACGGGCCTAAAATTCCTAAAATACATTTATTAAGAACAACAAATATAAAAATGCTTCATTTTGTCACAATTTTTGTGCTATTCTATCAACATAGTGTACAATCACAACTTAGATACGGTTACAGTCGTACCATTTTTCTAACGCTGGTTTTACCTGTATAGTATTAGCCTTTAAGTTACATGTAAGTAATAATACTTGCAAACATTCTATGATTTTGAAGTTATTTAATTTGACACCAGTTTTAAGGAGTATCTTTAAAGAAAGAAGCATTATTTACAACATCACAATACAAACATTATTGATAGCTTTGTTTGATTCGATTCAAGGGCACGTCATGGCAAAGACGTGCAGAAATGTTCTACAAGCTTCATTTCTACATTAAAAGGTCAATGTTAGCGTGCTACAAAGTCTGGTTTGAACACATATCAAAACATTTGGTGACCAATCGTTCCGGGGCGATCCTGTGTTTTGCACTTTGCTCAGCGCCATTTCCAAATTGTTGTTACTGCAGTGTCTTTTCTCATTGTTAGAATATTGTTAAAACCATTATTCAGTGTGTAAGTCTGGTTGTTGATCGGATTGGTTTTGGCCTTTCATTAATTTTACAACTGTTTGTCGAAGATGGTATCATCAGTTGCAGTCACGCCGTTTGAAGGCTTGAGAAGTAGCAATTACTAACAAAAGAAAACCGCGTGGCGCCATACTGTAGGGGGTGGGGTCGGTGGGGGATTGGGTCGAGCATCACACTTCTAACCCGGAGGCATCATGTTCGAATGCCATTATCCTTCTTTCTGGTGCAAGCACTTGTTCTGGCAAACATATTAAATAAATAACTAATAAGAAGCTAATATAAGTGTAACAATTTAAAGATGGATAACCAAATGAGATATATGTGAAAAGGCATATTACATGTATATGATGAAATGTTTTTTAAAACCCTGGTGAAACAATGGGAAGCAAATGAAAAGTAACTCGTTCAACAGTTTGTGCTTAGACTTCGAAACCAGTATCTTTAAAAATGGCACCTGGCGAGAGCAATAGTTCTAAACTTTCAGTATGTAAGTTACAAGTTATATTCTGAACATGAGCTACTTCGACTGTATACAAGAAGTAAGAAAACTGAAAACAAATTTGGTAAATTACAGAAATCCTCACATGAATAAGAAATAGAGAATTAAATATTTAAATATTGTAAAAATAGGGAATGTGTAAGCTTTGCAATACTGAAATTGAAACAAACTACATTTCACATGTAGAGAGGATTACATTCCAAGAACGTTCTATACTGGTATTCTTGCTAACCTTATTTTATGTTCCTGACTCTGCATCATCTTGTATATGTGTGCTATTTAAGATATATTGATATGGAATGGAGACCAAAATAAAATAAATCTATTGCTATTGTAAAAAGAAAGTTTCTAAACCAGGGAAGGAACGTTACATTTGATTAGTGAACAAAATTAACGCTGATGTTGCAGCAGATTTAATTTTATAAAATGATTTTTAAAATTATTAATTTTTTGATGAAGATTGTGGTGGTGATTATGATGATGATGATGACAATGATGATGCTCGTGTTGCTAGTGATACAGTTAAATAAGCATCTTATTAAATTGAAAACAATATTTTTCTGTCTTATCACTTGTGAGATTCACAGGTAGTTGTTGAAATAGTTTTGTTGTGTTGTCTTCTAAATGGTACCATGCGGTACGGACATGTTCTGACACTTTTTCTATCCTGAGACCTCAATTTGGCAAGCAATCGTGAGAGGCTAATTGTGTATGAACAGTTGAAAACTACTAATAATTTGACCATTATGACCTATGCCTAAACTACAGACTGTATGTTTTTCATCAATATTATAGAAATTGCATTTAATAAAGCAGATCTGAACAGAACAGATATTTCATTAGATAAAAACGGAATGTTTTTCATCAATGGCATGCGTCTGGATGTACGTCATATGAAAACAAAATATGCATACACATGTACATGAAAATACACAAATTGTTATTGAAACTGTTATACATGTACAAAGTTGTCAATTACGAAAGAAAAACTTAGTTTCCAACATTTTAAAACAGTTTCTCCAAAGGCATATCATACAAGAAATATCTTGCTCTTCAATCTGTGTATTTTCGTTAATTGCTACTTACACTTCTCAAAAGAAGTGCAGAAAAAACGTAGCTAAATTTTCACATTTCTGTTGACTTTATTTACTACTCAAACAATGTATTTTCCATACACGAACGTCTCTATAATGTTTGCTATATGTTTTTAATGAGTGATCTGTCATTTGTCCAACGGTAAATGTATCGGTTACATCACTTATATGTTTCAAAAACAAATACAATTATATACAGTCAATTTTGTTGAGCATTCTCCATACGTTTTGTCTGTTTCTGGTGACGTGTTATCAGTATTAGTATATATTACATGTCCGTCCACTACACAAAACCCGTAAAGCATTGATTATGTACTATTAAGCCGGCTGGCCCAATACCTTATAAAGCGAGCCAATACCGACGATCGCAGCCATTTTTTACCTTTAATTTCATACCAGTTTTAAATACTCATTTAAGACTTTTTGTTATGAATTTGTGAGTAAGTGCTTAAACGGTATAAGTACAACAATAACTCAGTTTTTTCGATTGGTTTTATTTTAGCGCTTTTTGCTTTAACTGCTATTGTTTGTCATTGATTCTACAAGGCATGCTTATCTTCAACAACAATGTTTTCTAATTAAAGTGAATTTCTACATCTAAAATTTTTATTCAATAACCTGTTAATAAGCGATTGCAGCGCAGACCACGTCGCCGCTGTACCATCGTAAATGACGCGGTGTGTAATCAGAATATGCACGTACGTATGATCTAAACCAAATAGTTATATTATTGTTTTGAATTTTCAACAAATTATTCAGAGAGTTGAATTATGCAAGTCCCATAAACGTATCCGTATGTACATGTAGCTGTAGCACCTATCTGTCCAAGAAAGATGTATTACCGGCACAATTGACTGTTACTTTGAAAACATTAACACAGGTTCGTATGTACCAAAGAAGGGCAGTTGTTGAGGACTCAATGGAAGTACCCTAAGCCATTACTTTTTCTCTGTTATGTAACGATATGCGTATGTGAATTGATTCAGACTGCAAACTTATTTCATACGCCATCAAGGATCCAAAGTAAATTTCAGAAAAACTAGGCAGAGTTATGTGCTATTGTTCAACATGACTGGTTGACAATAAAATTTATGTTCTTTGCACTTTAGGTAAAACTGAATGGGCTGCAAGGACATTAAGAAAAATAATTCTACCAAAGTTGTTTGTTACGGTTATGAATTTCTTCCCAAAAGAGTGTTAAGAATCTAGGCTTGGGTATTGTACATAGAGTGCACATACATTTACTTGTCTCTTTACTTAAAAATGTTAATTCTCGGGTTAGATTTTTATACAGACACTGTAGCAATTTCTGCGTTCAAACAAAGAAAATGTTGCTTAGTCATTGTGTTACTTTGATAATTCTTGCTCGTATTGGCATTCTGGCTAAACTAAATCACTCCAGTGCCGGTTACAGATCACTCAAAGTCAAGTTATCAGATTCATACTTGACGAATCCCAGGACTAGTATAATGACGTGTGACACACCATTAAGAAATTCAGCAACAAATAAAGTTGTATATGGTTCATAGTACATGCACCAAACATGACTATTAGGATTGAGAAGGAAGCCATTATTTCTATCTTTTGTATGTATTATTTTTAACAATATTATGTACATTATTATAAAGATCTTACATGTATGCACGAATAAATTTCAACAGAATTGCATTCAAAACTTTATAAATAGAAAGTACAAGTTAAATTTAATGCGCAGTGCCAATGATATCTAAAAACACAAATAGAAAAGGCTGTCTGGCAAGGTGTTTCATAACAAAATCACTATAATACGAAAGATATGCATACATTAACACTGTTTTGAGTAAATAGAACGACATAGTTATATCGCTATTCTATCAATAAATTCTGTTTTTGTATTCGATCAGTAAGTTCGAAGTGCCATCTGCACCTTTAAAAGATATATTTCCCACAAATAAGCCGATCATCAAAAGTCAAGAAACCAATTAATGCCAGAATCTTGCTACACACATATATGTTTTTTTTAAATTTATTCAATCAGATGTTGTTATAGAATAATTCTAATTTTATCTCCCTAAACTATCACCGTAGAATACATGTAAGTATTTTATAAACATACGTGTGAAGTACAACTCGTGAAATTGAAACTGTATCTTAAATAACTAACAAGAAAAGTAGCGTGCTACCTACGCACAACATTACGTACAACATATTATTCATTTGACATTTTAGGGACATCATCGTGTTCCGAATGCGACCATAGATAAGTTTGTGGATTACATTAATTCAGCCCAAAACTAATTTACGCATGGAATATTTCACATTACACAAAAACTAGAGTCATGTATATATTGACATCAATTGTGATTCATTTAGCAACACAATTAATTCGCCATTGACTACACTTTTGCATTTCACAATAGAGTAAACTAAAAAAAGATATTGTTATGCATGTAGATAGAAGGCTAAAATAGAAAATACCGGCCGAACACTTTAAAATGGACTTTTATGCTTATGATATATGTACTACCATTTTTAAAACTTATTCTTTAATAAATGTAACTTTTACGGAGAGGACAAATTCCGAACAGTCACCCAAAAGAACTTTTTCGATGCTCCCGCAAGTAATAATAAGAATGTAAAAAATAAATTCCATTTATAACATAACGGTGAGTCAGGCACATCATCCTGGCAGTACAATTAGTCACGCATGGGGCTCACCGTTGCAACCTAGGTACAGTATAAACTAAAGAGTATCTACAATTCATTATTTAATTATATATTAATGTTAATGGTAGTTTTGGTTCTTTTGTTCAACAATGCAACGCAATTCAGACCAACAAACATATATGTATTATATATGCCAAAATCCCTTATTTCCATAGATTTTGTATCTGCCAGGTAATCATCAGCATGGAATTGTATCAATAAACACCTCTCTGATAAATGACCTTAACACCACCTAATCTGACATTAATAGCCGCAAACATCTCTACAGGGTCAATCTAAGCAGCCTGTTAGAGCATTGCATGCAGTAGTATACTAATTATAAATTATATTAAAATATATGTTGAATTAGGAAAGTACAACGGGTCTTAACTGAACTTATATTTCAAGTAACTAAGTATAAGATATATTTCTTTTTTAAACATGATTAATTCAGTGTTTTTCTAGTAAATTTTAACTCTTTTAATTCTTTTTCCATTTCATTAATCATTATTTGACAAGTCAAGGATTTTATAACATTTTTTCACACAAAAGAGTGTTTGCAGTAAGGCTACAAGAGCTACAATAATTAACAGAGATGTCTCTCCTATTTTAGGAGATATCTGTATGAAATTAAATATATATGTCTGTTTTGATTAAATAGTAGAAGAGATATATCTCTTATATCAAAGAGTTATCTTTCATCATAACAGAGATCTCTTTCACGCTGAGAGATATCTTTGTACCACACAAAAGTATCTCCTGAACCTCAAAAGATGTCTCTTTTACTTACAGGGATATCTTTTTAACATGTTTGAGAGATATCTTTCCATTTTTTAGAGACATCTCTCTTAGTAACAGAGATATTTTATTCTAAACAGATATATCTTTCTCAGAGATATATTTTTATGTAGAAGATATGATATGTCTGCATGATACAGATATATCTCTATTACATTGTAAGATATCTCTTTTACTTTGAAAGATATATCTAAAGTATTGGGAGATATCTTTCAAAACATGAGAGATATTTCTGTTAAAAGAAAGATATCTTCTAATTTATGAAGATATCTCTGAATTTTAAAGATGTCTCCCTTATTTTAGGAGATTTAGCACCAACAATTATACATTTAAAGTAGAACAAATAGAGCAACACCAGAAAATTTCTTTCTTGGCCTAAGCAAATGAATCTCATAAATAAATTTTCTCTCCAGTTATATTGTACAAGTATAGGTCAATAAATTCTCAAATATAACATCTGGCAATTGATGTGAGGCTAGTTGGTCAGCATAGCAGGTTCCTGGGTTTTTATGAGGTGTTTACTGTAACCAGTGATTAGCTACACTGATAAGCCCTTGCTGAAATGTAGCAGATCTGATTCATATGTTTGTCGGTCTGAATTACCTTAATTATGTAAACGTTGCTTATACAACACGGCGATCAGCCACTTCTTTTTGTTTTCAGAAGGCCATGTTTTAAATATGTTAAATGAGTTATGAATATTCTTTCACATTCCATACATGTTACCTTCTTTAAAGACCGAGATTGGTAGCCCTGGGAAACTTTTCTATGATTGGCACCTACCATTAAGTGTTATTAGGCATGGGTCATAAAACCCTCATCTTGCAGTAATTCGATAATTTTGGATTTGAACTGCAGCACCTGTATAAATTATTGTGGTCATTACTCTCTGGGACTAGCATTCACCACACAGAATTGAAGATTTAAGCGTTATATAACAATGTAAATAAATTTTGTTTGTTTAATGACAGCTCAGTCAAATAATTATTCTATAAATTTTTATGCAGTTATAGTTAATTTTCTTCATGTAAGCTCTAGACACAGTTTCTGAATTTACACATGAATTGTAACTGAGAAATATTTTTGTCTATCTTAGATATCTCTCCTACTTAACCCACATATGTATATATATGTGTTAAACATACAAATACCAATGTCGAAAAGTTATGGATATATGCTCTATTTAATCATGACATAAATCTCTGATTTGAAGAAAGGTATCTTTATCATGACCATACAGAGGTATCTTTTTTATTAGAAAGACAATAAGAATATTTCACTGGTTACACGTGCAAATGGAAATATCTGGCTCGATGGTAACTGTTTTGGCGGTGCCGAGGCTCTGCCGGGGTGTAAGATGAGATTTTCCATCACTGGTAAAAACTGCAGATATCCCGATCTGGTATGAAGGAAATCCTTCTGTCTTACAAAGACACCCCTGCAAATCTGAAAGATATCTCTAATATGATATAATAAATATAATATTTTAAATGCCCTTTGGATATCGAATGTGCTGTAGAGATATGTCAGTCTCAGTTTCTTGAGATATCTCGTTTGCATGGAAGGTTGTATTTTTCAGATACCACTTGTATTTGAAGACAAAAATCTTACTGATAGATATAATTATGTGCATATAACTGTAAAGATATCTATCACCGACATATCACAGAGAAGGAGATATATCTTTACATTTTAGAGATATCTCTTTTGTTTTGAAGATACCTTTCAGTATGATAGAAACATCAAGTATCTCTATAACCTAAATAAATAAAATAGGAAATAACTTTATGTTAGTTATGAAATAAACTGTGTGTTACTTCTTCTATGTAAAAAGAAGAGCATATACTGATATAAAGCTTGCCAATATTTGATCATTCCCTGTGCACTGAAATTCATATTCACAACAAAATCCCAGTAGTTCCACATTTGAAGTAATAAAACCATTAATTCTCTCAGAACAAAAATGTCATGTGTTAAAAGCATGGGGTCAGTGCTGTGGTCAGTTACGGTTAGCAAATAATTTTTTATGATACAGTGTTATCAAACACAGAAAAGTCCTCAAGGGCTATCAATCTCAGCCTACAAAGAATCAGCATTTTTATTGTTATAATATTAATTATTATTTTTTTAGTAGTAGTAGTATTTATACTTATATCTGATGTTTCTAACGGACATGCGCGTTGAGATCAGACCTGGTTCATTTAGGCAAATGAGTGACGTGAAAAATCGCGTTTAAATTGAAATATTAATCTGCATCAGGAATCTAGATCAAATTTCCTCACAAATTCATTTCTTTGTTGCATTTCATTTAAAACGTAATACCCGAGACACCAGACCGGCCATATAAAATATCTAAAACCTGTCAGTGTCAGCTAATTATCAGCACGGTATTATTAACATTAGCGGTATTTGCCAGCAATAAATGTAGAACATTATCATTAGTGCCCAATATAAATGTGTCCCACGCCTGTAATGTATTTCTTGAGATACATCTCTTTGGTTGTAAATTCTGAAAGTGAAATACAGTACAAGAAAGGACTGTTGAATGCTCCTTGTAGGAGTACACTCAGCTACATGTTTATTAGATAAGTGTGTTGTAGCATATAACATAACTATTCCAAATTTGTTTTCACTAGATAGAGTGTTAAAACTTCACAAAGTAAAATACATAGTTGACTGTGTAGGTAATGCTTGGAAATGCTGGCACTTGAGAGAGCCAAGGAGTATAGCGTTGTTAGTGTGTTGTTATTGATTGAAACAATAAACTTGATATCATCAAAAGGACTGGGTCGTTAGAGAAGAAGCCTGCTGGCGAAACGACAGCTGAAAAGAATCATAAGAACGTTCTACAGAACAGAAACTTCTCAACATACCGGAACCGGAATATGTACATGACGACATGGGAACACAAGTTATGGGTACCAAAACAGTAAGTACATTTTATGAGTTTGATTTATATTTTGAGATACATGTTCAGATTAAGGGCAGAGAAAACTAATTCAACATTTTTAAGACACAAAGCATTCAGAACAAAACTGTTAACGCAGAGCAAATGTTTAAAACAATTTAGCCCTTATGGATAAACTCTATTATATAAGTCAAAGAGGTGTAGTTACTGGTCTTTGTTTTGGGGGGGATTTAACATTCGTTTTGAAATAATCAATTGATTGTATATATTTATTTGTGATAATCAACTGAATATCTGACAGTATTATGACACACAGGAAGCACTTTTAAATATACCAAACTACTGTTTCGTACCAAATATCATGTCAAGTTGCTTCTACATTATATATAAGTGTTTCTTCAAAACGTATTAATGTGTAATAGATATTAACTTTCGATGTCTTCAAAGAAAACCATTAACTGTACCACAGAAATTCTTATCAGCAGGTTAATGATCCGCTTTGAATTATGATAACATGGATTGACAGGGAGTAACATATAATATCGTGAAATGGGATTCTAATTCAGCTTTTGAGATGTGATGAAAAGTCTCTTTTACCGACCTCAGTAAAACAGACTTGCTCACTTTTGTATCAGACACTTAATACATGTTTTACATTATGGGAAATAGTTCTTTGAGGCGTTTATTTAGGTCAGCTAGATAGATATTGTTTCTTTTTAGAAGTGCATGAGGTAATATATCTTTCCTTTTCAGGCTACCTTTTGGAGAGTATCGGGAGACAGTTACAAAGGAAAATTGCATATGCCTTAAATCATCCCAAGAGGATAATCAAAAGTGGATTGGGCAAGTCTTAACAGTGACTCAGATGACTTGTTGTATACTACGGATGCTGATAAACGGACAGGGGATGGGGTTATGAAGCCTAAAAAGGGGGGATGATCAATATCGGACATAATAGCAATACTTATTTACACTTTTACATCAGAAAATGCTCAAAACTCGACTGTCTTTGGAAGTCTGAAGATACATGTCCATTGATACATCCATATCTAAAGGCTCTGTACGACCCTTTGCTGAACGTTACAGTGCTTGTGATAAGTATGGTCGTGTTTCGTTTTAAACGTAGAATTTTAAACAGAACGGCGGCGCATTCAGTCATAATTCTAATCTTAAGACCTTGGTTTATAAACAATGAAAATGCTTTTTATCACGAAAAGTATTTACCTGATTATTTTTCAGGTGGTTTCTTACAACATATTTTTTGTCTTAAGAAATTAGTTTATTAACCACCAATAAAAATGATTTTATCACAGAAAGTATTTACCTTTGTATTTAAGTTTTAGCTGTCCTGGATGCTAGACAGCGTATGTTTTATAATGCATACATGTTGATATCTCACATTATAGTTTTGATGTTTAGACTGATTGTTTTGCTGTAAATGTATATATTTCTTTTAAATAATTTTGTTTTATGCTATATTCAAATTAAATGGGGGGGGGGGGGGGGGGGGAACATAGAAAAGTTTTTTTAAAAAGGATTAGGAAGGGGGGGGGGGGACAAGGAATCAAGTTTGTTATATTCTGGGGGAAATGAATTATATATATTTTAAAAATTGTATATTAAAATGGATTAGAAAATATGAATTGTATATATTTCTTTTAAAAATTTGTTTTATGCTTATATTCAAATTAAAATGGAACATTAGGAAACATATGAATTGGCATATTAAGGCAGATGACTGCCAGTAAGACAGGTTAAACCATATTTCTACGACTTCATGTAGGTGGAAAATAATGTCCAATTGTATTCTCTTGTAAACAACGGTTACAGGTTAGCTTATAAGCGTAGTTTTAATCGCATTTATTAGCCGCAAACTGGTATAATACGACTAGATTTGAGATTTACCCTCCCAGTTTGCAGATAAGTATTGTTGTAATACTCGCAATAACTTGAATCAAAGTGTGACCATTTCATTGCTCTGTTCAGTTTATATCCAATTCTTTTATTGATGTTTTGTTTGAACGAAGTGCGCTCATTTTCTGCACTGTTATTCATTTTTTTCATCAAGTGTGTTGTTGTTGTTGCTGTTATTATTGTATCTGGTGACATAACATGAAAACAAAATAATCATATTTTATTTCTAAATTTTAATATATAGATATGTAAAATTATATACGCAATATGTACAATATTTGTTAAATGTCGCTAGTGAATGTTAGAACATGAAGACGTAGCAAAGAAACTGATAGTTATTTTCTTGGCCTATGAACGATTACCTCGAAAAAGTATATCTTTATCATGTATTTATTTTTAACGGAATTGTACTTTACTATTTTTGTTTGCATGCATGTTATTTACCAGATCGATATACACGCCTGTTTATTTAACATACTGTTGTTATAAACAAGGATATTAATAATAATTTTGAGTGAATACATTTATTTTGCAGCCTGTATCGGTGAATTTCCATGTGTTATAAATCATGCTATTTAGCCAAATTCGGCTAGCTTCCATCTTTGTTCACGGAAAAACAATCATTGGTTTCAGTATTTTAATTGTTTTCAAAATTTTAGGAAAGTGAAAACAGAAATAACTGAATTCTATCAGATACAATTATAGCCTAAATGAATGCTATTTCGTGACTGAATTCAGTCACTGTCGGCCTAGCTTCTTACTTTGTTTACCGAAAAACTTTCTTGCTTCTTCAGTTGCAGATAGTGAAATCAGGAATGACTGAAATTCAGTCAGATGCAATTTCAATCATATTCGAATCGTCTTGGAGTACAGATTCATATATGCTATGAATGTATGGTCAGTTAGTGACTGAATTCAGTCAATTGTTTTTGTGCACCAAGTTGTTTAACTGATATTTTGTATAAGCAAGTATGTTTGTAATATCATTATCATGTATGTACTTAATGTGAAAAGTAATAAAATATTTAGTATCAATAACACGTCTTTGTTCTATATAACACAAACATGAGTGTCCATATAGGAAAAACCGTTAATTCTAACGAAATTATACATGGATATTGATATTTGAAAACAAATGTTGAAAATGGCATAGTTAAGGCACAATCAGAAAGGTGACTATTCTCATCAGAACGTGTTTTTTTTTTTTTTTTTTTTTTTTTTTTTAAAAAAAAAAATTTTTATTTTTTTTATTAACCTCCCTTCTATTTTTTTAATTTTTTTTAATTTTTCCATTTTTTTTCTTTTTTTTTTTTCAAAATTATAATTATTTTTTTTTTTTTTAAATTTTTTTTTTTTTTTTTTTATTTAAATTTTTTTTTCTTTGGAAAATAAAATGACTTTGTTTTGATAGACATCACGGACAATGGCGGATGATAAACACCGGTAAGTGCCTGATTTTTGTACTTTTTCATTGATATTCCAGACATACCCTATACCCTGACCATTAAAATTTCGCGTATTTTGGTTCCTTTCCCTGCGCCGAAGTATACATAGATTGTTGGGAATGCTTTCAAATTTAATCGTTGAAAAGAATTTTGGCGGGCTAAACACACGTTTTGCAAATAAAGGCATTAAAACTTATCATATGACGTGTTTTTTAGCACAAATAAATGCAAAATATTGTTGTTACATCGTATGGGTGTGCGCAGGTTTCATTTCTTGAATTTTAAGAAATTATCACCATTTTTATAAAAATCTAGATTACACGTGATGCAAGTTTAGGCTAGATTACACGGCACTGGTATATAATAGCACATTTGCTAAATTTCACGAGTGTTACATGTAATTAACTTTTTAACCTATTTCTGTGCCAACAGTTTGTTGATAAACGCAAACAAAGTGTCAGACCTTTATTTTTTCCACGAAAGTGGTAAACCTAAAACCGATATAAATTATACAATTATACCCCCGAACAGAATGCATCAGTTATAAATCGTATTTTGGATCGAATTGTCTCTGTTTCTATTCCCGGTACACATAGACAGCAGGGATTTTCACTGTACTTAACAAATTGTTTTCACCTACAGTTCTACTGTCTAAAATCAGAAACTGATCGAGCAGCTAGTTAGTAGTTACGGCGCTTGGATAACACAAGCACCGATCAATAAGGGGATCAATTTATTGTGCGGACCGACAAAGTAATAATGAGTATCTATAATGCCACTAGTATATACATTTAAAGAACGAATATGGTTGAGACCAGGAAGTAACGATGTTCAAATGTTTTTCTACAGTCATTGATATGCATTTTAACAAAATAGCTCATTCGATGCGTTTCAACATAACGAGGCCTACAATCGAATATCGGATAAATTGCCTTCTATTTAAAACAATCGCCAACTATGAAATATAACAATGTAAAACAATCGCCAACTATGAAATATAACAAATCGTTTAAACATCGACATTAACGTATCCTGACACTTGTTTTCTGCTTAGGGTACTCACGCGTATTTCTAATACATGTAGGAACGCAGACTAGCTCGCGCCAGGTCCGCAGTATAAACATATCAGCAATAAGAAAAGTTATAATTACGTTCCTTGCAGCGCATTGAATAAAATTTATGAATGGATGGATATAATCGTAAAAAGAATGTGTAAAAATATTTCATTCTTTAAAATGACGATCAGGGTTAGACATTTTGTTGTCACAGAAACTCCAAAACATATGTTTTTTTCCACACAAGGTATAAGAAATGGCCGGCGGGTTATGAAATCGGAACTATTTCTATAGGGTGTATATATATAGTAAATCGTCCGTTATTTTTACACATCATTGTATAATGAAATACATCCGCGGCTCTTATTCGAAAAACAGTTTACATTAGTTATATTTACA
>JAFMSR010002853.1:0-19609 GCA_022818135.1 Saxidomus purpurata | reverse complement strand
ACCGTTTAGTGAATTACATCCGTATCACCATATGTCATTTTAAGAATCTATACATACATAAGCAAATTATCTAAAGCTGTCAAGCAATTATTGTAGTAATCCTTGCCAAAAACGAAAGTGCAAGAAAATGTTACAAATACGTTACAAGTATATGCATGTATGTTACTATGTCACTAGTGCTTAAGTACACAAACTTTTGTTGCCTCTTAATTTCTTTATCGACTGTAGGTTAGCGGTTAGTGAGCAAAATTCTAGATCTTGCAGTGCATGGGTTCGAATCTATTGTGCACATTACGATCACTTTTTATTTATAAGAAATGCTTCAGCATAAAAAAGGATCGCACGGACCTGTGTTTGTAATGATTGAATTATTTTTTTCTCATTTTGGATACTTTGCGGATATGTCAGACAAGCAGAACACCGTTTTCTTTGCTGAAAAGCCAAAGAAATTATAACATTCTAAAATAATTAGGAGATCCGGATTTATGAAAGAAACGCGTATAATCCGGAGAAAAAATTTGCGGGTCAATCTAAACAAGGATACCCTGGCGATATATAAGATTTTGATACAAAATCACACACATTTTATAATTTTGTTAAAAATATTAAATTAAAAGAAAGCAAAGAAAACAAATAAAAAAGAAAAGAGCGTTATACTCCTTTATGCGAACACGTGATGATGGGTGTAAACACGTGCTAAAACAACTGTTCTTCCATATTGTACCAAATACGGCGGTGCTTTATGATCTTGGCGCCTGTTCTGTTTTATGGCGGCAACAAATCAAACTTCAGATACATAGAGTAACAAACGGGTTTTGCACTTGTATTTTGAATTAATACGCGAAGAAGCATATTAAACTCGCGATATGGAGTTTGGATAAGAAGTATTATTACTACATTATGTTGTAACTTGTAATACATTGTAAGTTATTGAAACGGTAAAACACAAATACGAAACTGATGTAAATGCCGTGTGTGTTTTGCTTTGCCACGTTTAACAGATTATGATATTCATTTTAAATATAAAACAAACAACGTCATCTACATCTAGTATTAAAGCATGTTGCTTTAGTAAATAAACACTTACTAAACAAGATAAGAAATACAGATATTAAAACAATCGAGACCGGCATTTCCGACTAATTAATTATTATTTTTTATTATTGCTTGAGATGTCAAATTCTGTCACGAAATAAATATGCTTTAATACGGTAGAAAAGATTTTGAATTTCAATATTGAAATTATATAACCATGAATGCACATCAGTTCAAAAGGTTACGCATTATGATAGCATTTGAGACAGCATCGCAGAAAAATCTTTCTTGACATTCATTATTTGTTGTTCATAAGACAAATAACCCATAAATGAAATATAATTTAGAAGCACTAAATGTGTCCTGGTCCGATCGACTGACTGTGTTTTAATCAACGATGAAATAGTGGGAAGCATTAATTATGTTGGTATAAACACGACATTGTCTTAAAAAAAACTATGTTCAGCGCGTAGTTACATTTCATTGTAATTGGCCGCGTGCGTCATTTACCGCACGTGTTGCCCGTGGAAATCATGGTGTATTTTATCGTTAATTGATGTATATAATCTTTCTATATCTATATAAGAAAACTTGCTTATGATTCAAGCATATATCAGCATTCATTACAATGCATTTTCTGTTAATAATTATTCAAGATGTTCATATATTTTTGCAAAGCCTACACGGATAACCGACAGTAGAAGTATGGTAGTTTATTTCCTTTACAAAAGCTTTTAGGAATTAATATCTATTGTACTGTCAGTTGTTGTTATACGCATTCATTAGAATTCAATCTCTTAAAATAAAGCGAAGGTTTTCACTCTAGAAAGACTGATCAACGAAAGATAGGCAACGCCTGTACTTGGTAGGATAGGCAACGCCTGTATTATACCGGCATCGCTTGTCGTCTTGAGGCCTGCCTGTCTGTCTGTCTGTCTGTCCGTCGCAATACATGAGGTGAAAATTGATTTTATATCAAATGTCTTGTACGGTGAATTGCAAGATGAAAGGAGGGAATCACTAACTAGTTTTAACTTGAACTGAAATGTATGTTACTTTTAATAATGTTTAATACATTATGCCGATACAAGTGTATGTAAGCGGTATGAAAATATATCAATATGCAATATTGCATAAAAAAGGTGAACATATAACTGTCGCAAAGCAATCTGATTTAGAGAACTGGCTTTATATAGATATTTTGAATAGTTAAGAATTAAAATATTTGTACTTTTTTTGTTTGTAGCAATAAACATGCTTTTCGTATGAAAGTGTATGGGAAACAATACATGCTATAAAGTGTTATGGCTTCAATATAGTATAAGTTTTGTTAATATTCACGAGAAGAGGGAAAGCACATGTTCCATGGTTAATTCATGCTTGTCGATCGTATATCTTAGAGTCAGATAATTAAACCACGAATCGCACATTCATGTAAAAGTCACCATATTTCATGAAGCTGCATCTATTTCATGAAGCTGAAGTATTGACGGACTGGAGATAGCCCAGATCTTTCAACTAATCTTTACTTTTTAAACTGTCACAGAGTCAACTAAAGAACATTAGGATTATCTATGAATTAAAAGAAAGTTTTTACAATGCATATATTTACCTCAAAATATATAAATTTTCAATAATTACATCAAACGATATTTCCGTTCCTGTCCGGACGCTTAGGGTCATTTTGATGAAAAAGATTACATCAAATAAGCAACTACAGCTTCATACATTCGATGTCTGACAATTAAAGACATTCAAAAGATAAGCTTCTACTGAACAGTAGCATACAAATCGGTATACGAAACAAGATACAGAAAGAAAGAATGTAATGAGGATTAGGATCAAAAGCTTATTTGTTTTGTCGTTGCCGTCATGCATTGGGTGTACTGTAAAATATTTAGAATTATCTTTCGTTTACATAAACAAACCTCAAGCAAATCAAGTAACATACACATTGTGTGATTTTATTAGTGTCGTATTATCGGAAAAAAGCTAACTCCAAGAAGACAATGTTTAATAGACTAATTATCCCCGCCTTGGCAGAGAGGATATGGTAACGGGCTCCCTCCGTTGTCCGTCTATCACACTTTTGTCCAGAGCATAACTATGAAAGTATCTAAGGGAATTCATTCAAACTTTACACACAAACAGAGGATATTGAGGGAAGGTGCACTGAAAAAGGACATTAACTGTAGCTTGTCCTATTTTTGAATAATGTCCCTTTATTTAATTTTCTAGTCCGGATCAGAACTCCATAAGTACTTAACCGAACTGTTGCAAATTGCATATACTTACAGAGTACATTAATTTCAGAACCATAACCGTACCCTACTCTTTTTAGTTAAATTTCATTTTGATTGTTCATATAACACTTTTGCCCGGAACTCCGAATGTATTCAATGGAATTTGTATAGACATAGGCAGTGAGAAAAAGTGCAGAGTGCAAGGAATTTAACACTTACTTGGCCTATTTTTGAATTATCTCTCTATTACTTTTTCCTGCGAGGACCATTGCTACTTAGGTGCTCAACTGAATAAGTTAAAATTGCATAAAATCATAGATGACATTAAGATGCTGTGCAGTATCCAAGAACCATAACTGAAACTTACCCTGGTTTTGAGTTATATCCCTTTATCGATTTTCGCATAAAACGTTGTGCAAAACAATCAGTATCGAGTTGGTTCTAGCCCCAAAATGAAACGCTTACGCTTTATATTCATAACATTTCACTTTTTAAAGCGCAACGACAAAATTAAATAAAACAGTAGTTGTTTTATATTTCTTTTGTTTGACGTAAATTGTTTAGTTGTTACAATGAATCAGTAATAGAAACTGCAAGTGGTGCATAACCTACCGCTGATACGGACACATGTTGTATGTTAGTATAGTTAGCTTATCTATTAAGTGAAGCTATATACATGTGATAAGAAACAGGAGTACTGAACGGATGTGACACTTTTTGACAACACTACCATACATGAACATTTACAAAATGATACCTCAACAAATGCATAAGCCTGCTTCAAGAGAAAACTATTTTCATATCATATTTTCAGAGGTGAATCAAGTAACGACGGTTGTTGTCGGATCGAGAGTACGTCATAACACCAGTCTGAGATCAATTTTTGAAGTGGTAAGTTCCTTATTCCATCACAGCTCGAAGATGAATTCGCTAGCATCTTTGATTTTTATTCACTGTTAACAGATTTATGTTACTTTTATGTTCAAGAAAAGTCATAAAGGTGATTTTGATTGTTTATTCTTACTGTAGATACATGTAATAGTATAATTAACGTTAGAAAATAAATACGTCTTATGGCTTACTTATAAGATATTCAATAGACACATATTTAAATATGAAATAAAGTCTCAGTTTACATAAAGTTTACGATAAAATAATAAATACATGTCCATAAACATTACAGAATAGCTGCTGTGTATGATATAAGGAAAAACTGTATGGGTACGACTAAAATAAGTGGTGTTAATGCCTTCACAAAGTTCGGATTTAGCATAAAAAAGAATTGAAGGGGAGGGGGTATGTATAGCTTGCATTCGTTTCCGGGCTATTTCTCGGCAAAGACTGGTGGGAATTTAAGGAAACAACATGTTCACTTTCAGTACCTAGGGCAGATGCGCATATGTTTAGCTTGTTCTAGTTCGATTATCTTATCACATAGTTATAGCCCTTGATAAATGTATGTTCTGTAATGAATTTTGATTCCGGGCTATTTCGCATCAATGACTGTAGAGAATGTAACGAAATTTCATGCTAAAGTGCAGTACCAAGGAAATGTGCGCATATTGTCTGCCCCGATTTCACGAAAATACTTAAGTAATTGCTCAGCTGAGTACGTTATTTTAAAGTCAAATTGTCACTAAAAATAAGGATATTTCTTGTTGTCATTTTTAACGATAGTCTATTTTTTAATGAAATTAACACGTTGAAAGAAAAAAATGATGTATAATTACTAAATACAAGTCAGATACAGCGAAAAATTCATTTGAGTACAAATTACTTGCTATAAATCAACATTTCCTGCACAAATACTGAGAAGTGTAAATAAATCTAATAAATGGGTAAATATTATTCTGACAAACTTGAATTCTTTAAAGAAATGAACATGCAAGGGGCTAATAAGTGTTGAAATAAGTTGAGCATGTTACTGAGTAATTACTTAAGTATTTTCGTGAAATCGGGACCAGTTTAACTTCTTTACACATGAATATGACCTTTTGTTGTATTTTATTGCAGTACATGGTAATTTAAGAAATATTAGTCCGCTCTTATTCTCAACATTTGATCACATGTATTGAATGGAATTTCATTGGGATGTTTTACTTTCAAAAGGAGATACGCATATATCAGCGCTTCTTCGCACAAATATATTTCATTGAGTTATGGTCCTTTTTTGTGTCGCCCTTTCGTCGCTTTGTCCTTCGGTCGGTCGGTCGGTCCGTCCGTCCTTTATAAAAACTGAATGTTGGCTATAACTTTGTCACTTTTTTAAGATTTATTCATTAAACTTTCAATTGTTTAGCTTATATCAAAAGGGTCTTGATGCCACCTTATGTTGTAAGTCAATGTAATATTGACAGAGTTATGCCCCTTTTTTACATTTGTTTTTTTCCGAAAACTTTATATTTGGCTATAACTTTGTCATTTCTTAAGATTTCTTCATCAAACTTTCAAATTGCATTGCTTATGACAAAAAAGTCGTAATGCCGCCCAATTCTGTAGGTCCCGGTCATACCGGTATTTGACAGAGTTATGCCCCTTTTAAGTACAGAGATTTTGTCACAAAATTATTGATTATTCTGACAAAGTGTAAAAGGGTGACACAAGTGTTTTACTGAACACCCAATCTAATTTGCTGAAAATAGTGTTCAATTAAGAAAATTCATGTCCGCTCTATTTCTCAGCAGACAAAGATTGTAATTTAACATAACTTCATGGGAAGCTTTACTACTTAAGGCAGATGCGCATTCTTTCAGCATGCCCCAGCATCATAATGAATTACCTCCCTTTATTGGGTTATGCCGCTGATAACATCACCAAGTATATATTTGTTTCTTTTATGTTACTGGTCAATCATCAAAAAAGTATATCTTTTGAGCGCTTATTAAACTATATACAGTACCGCCTGCGTTTAACTTCCGCGTTTTCGGGAAAATAACCGTTTTTCGTTCGTTTACCATGCGGTAATCGTTTAACCGTGTAACCGTTAAACGAGAATTCCCTTCTGCGCATGCGTACCGTGAAACGTGAATTTACATTTGCGCATGCGCCGCGTGAAACGAGAAAACGACATTACGCATGCGCATATATATTTTCCTCGCCATTTTAGGGCATAATCAGTAAAACTTTCACCATTCGTTTACATTGTTCTCAAGGCTTTACCGTCCAATAAATTCGGTCGAAATACTGACCATCGTTTCGGAAATGTTCTAACTAAGAAAATGACTGGTCACACTATAGTACATTTGATTTAATAAAAAAATGTTTAAATTTCCAAATTTCGGAAATGTTTAATTTTTAAGTCAGTTTACACTTCATATCTACATTTTTGGTTTTATACACTTGAGTTTCATCAAAATCTTAAATAAATTAAAATGTTACAATTAAATAGATACTATCATGACCAGTTACGCTAGGCCTAAGAAAAGGGGTTGAGGAGCTGTACTGGTGATGGGCGGAAATTATTCATTATGATTATGATGTAATAAAGAATGATAAAAACTAAAGTATAAGCAATAATATTGTGTCACACTTAGCTAAATAACTTCAGCCAGTAATCACTTTATTGCCTCATGCATTAGTCACTTACTCACTTAGCTTTAGCTGTAACTCACTGCAAATATTCCCTGTAACAAGGGATCCAGTATATAACATTCCTGATTTAACTGATAATCTACAAACATTTGAATGCCAAATTAATTTGAAATCAAGTGAATGACCAGAATCATGCAAAGTATTTCTGCAATAAACTGGTACCTCTCATGGCTATCAATGGGCCTAAAAGTAACGATAGCAAGTTGTTTATAGTTCTAAATTATTCTTCATCTCAGGCAATCTACCCCGAGCACTCTGTGACAGGCGAAAGGTCCCCTGTCTGGCCGGCCGAGGGCCGTCTCTGAGAAGGGAACCTTTCCCCAGCGCTGAAAGAGGGGAAAGCTCGCCTCTTTGGCCGGCGAATGACCATCTCCGAGAAGGGAACCTTCCCCGAGCGCTGTTTTAGGGGAACGCTCGCCTCTCTGACCGGCGAACGCCCATGTCGGAGAAGGCAATCTACCCCGAATAATAAATATCTCCCTGTATTTTATCGTTGAATAAAATATAGTCAGGACTTTGGTTGCGTAGTATGTTTCGCATCCAAACGACTTTCTTTGAAAACTATCCCAAACTTTATTTAACGTGTAGTATAACTTCATTGTATCCATGAAACACGAAATACGATTGGACGCACTTGTTTACATATGTCACGTCATTTACCGCACATTGTCCTTGGAAAAATATGCTGAATTTTTATCGTTAATTAAAATTTGGCTTTTCCCTATTTGTTTATATAGGAAAAGCAGCCGCTTGTGTTAGAATGTAATTTTGGAAATAAATAAAAAGTGAGAAAGTTAAAACTTCATTTAGATTGTTTTAGTCACCGGTCAACCCTAGGATTTTCCCCGGGCAGAGTCTGTACATTACTATATGAACCCTGTCCTGGGTGTACATGAACTACGAAGACTTCCCTCAGATTCAGGTTTAAAAGACAGATGCAAATGACAGGGAATCTAGGTACTAGATCCTAGCTCTTTTACAAATAGTCCCCTTGGTTTTTTGTGTGTCCAATGTATTGTACCGATACATGCAAGACTTTCTGTTTCAAACCAGTTCATCTCTATGTGGTATAAAACACTGAAACTTCTAGTGCCCTGGATGGTATTCAAACCAGGGACTTCCAGATTGGTATTCCAGAGCGTAAACCACTGCACCACCAAAATATTTCAGTAAAAGAATCAGTACAGTATTGCATTTGTTGTAAGCTTATAATTCTTATCAACACATTTACCTACTCTTCTCTTGTAACAAAATCAGTTAATTTCAAGGTATGATGGTATTAACGTTTTCCAGGTGTATGTATCACTTACCCTGGTAATTGTACTGATCATTGACATCACACTGTAAAACCAAGCTTCATATTCATGTTCAATGTAGTATCACACTTCTTTTAACTGAGTTTTATATTTGGATCCATAATTCAATCATATAACACACTGGACTAGTAAGCCACAATTCACCAGATTGATCTCCGGCTCCATCACTGATATTAATACTATTAGTTATCTTGCGGATGAAGATGTTAACCCGGGGCTGCATGTTCTGTTGTAAAAGAACCAGTAATGTCTGTAGTGCCAGGACTCTCATTGTATCTGGACCATACCCATAAAAACTAGACCTATCACTAAATGTTATTAATACCCCCGAAAGAAGACTGTTTATAACCCGAGGAAATTCGTAGTAACAGAATACCTTGCAAAAAAACTAAAATAGAGATATTGTTCTTGGCAATAATTCTGTAATTTGTCAGGATAGAGTGCACTGCACTTCCTCTAATTGTGCTGGACCACTTTATGAAGTTGTATTGAATTCAAACAAGTAGTTTTCAAGTTATGCTCCAAACAAGGAAAAAATAAAAGGGCAATAACTCTTAAATGAGTACAGATAGAGTAATGGTTCTTGTGCACTGCACTTCCTCTCAATGTACTTGACCATTGTATGAAGTTGTATTGAATTCCAACCAGTAGTTTTCAAGCAATGCTCCAAACAAGGAAAAAAACAAGGGCAATAAATCTGTAGTCAAGATAGACTAATGGTTCCTGTGCACTGCACTTCCTCTCACTGTGTTTGACCATTGTATGAAGTTGTATTGAATTCAAACAAGTAGTTTTCAAGTTATGCTCCGGACAAGGAAAAGTAACAAAGGGCAATATCTCTGTAATTAGTCAAGATAGAGTTATGGTTCTTGTACACTGCACTTCCTCTCAATGTGCTTGACCATTGTATGAAGTTGTATTCAATTCCAACTAGTAGTTTTCAAGTTATGCTCCAGACAAGGAAAATGCAACAGACCGCCTGCCCACCCGACCGACCAACCACCGGGTGACTCCTATATACCCCCCTAAAACTTCGTTTCGGGGGTATAATAATAAAGTAACATCATGCTATTATTGTATAAATATAATATATAAAGTTAGCATAACTTATTTTAATGCATCACAAGAGCTGTCCATAAGACAGCTAGCTCAACTTTTCTCAGTGTTTACCAATAAATAAAATGTTTGGGCAGTAAAAGGCAAAGACAAGAATCTGTGTATTATCAAAGTGCAAAGAATGACCGTAAAGAGCAAGATATTAAGTCAAGAGTAACCCTGAACACTACAACAAAGTTTTAAATTAATACTTCAAGTGGTTACTGATATATGTGCCCTGTATCACACAAGACTTTGAATTGATAACTATAAGGGAAGCTTCAACAACAACAACAATCATGTTCTTCTTTATGATATAAGATCATCAACATTTCAGCTGATGCGTCTGGAAAGTACATGATTGTATTAACTATAAACTAAGATTGGTGTTGAAAAGAACACTTGTGTCGCCCTCTTACACTTTGTCAAAATAACCAATAATTTTGTGACAAAATCTAAGTACAAAAAAGGACATAACTCTGTAACCTATTACTGTGACCTTACTAATTTTGTGGCATCACGTTCTTTTTGTCATTAACAATACAATTTGAAAATTTGATGTTAAAAATGCTCGCTCTCAGATTTTGGTTAAAAAATAAAGATCTCAAAACTGCATGTAAATAACGTATTTTAGAACATATGGTCATATAAAAAGGCTCCAGCATAAATTTAAGTCCGGTATATCTCTAAATTTACAAAAATAAGCAAACGCTTTTGAAATTTCAATATAAACATGTTAAGTGGCAGTTCCATGTAACCAACATTTTACATCAATTTCTTCCTAGATTCTTGCTTATATTTTGATTCTGGACAGTCTTTCATTTTATTCTAATGAATAAAGTGTCAATCTTTAAAAAAAAAATCAACAGTAACTGAGAGCAAGCAGCTATAAGAAATGTCAAAGTTACCAGGTTATAGCCAATGTTAGGTTTTCGTGACACAATCAAAAAAGTACAAAAGGGGCATAACTCTGTCAAAAATGACATTGACATACAAAATTTGAGTACATTACAACCCTTATGTCATTAGCAATGCAATTTGAAAGTACGATGAAGAAATCTTAAGAAATGGCAAAGTTATAGCCAACATTAAGTTTTGGTGACAAAATCTAAGCACAAAAAGGGGCATAACTTTGTCAAATATGACCTTTACCTACAAAATCTGGTGGCATGACGACTTTTTCATCATAAGCAATACAATTGGGAAGTTTGATAAAGAAATATTAAGAAATGGCAAAGTTATAGCCAACATTAAGTTTATGTGACAGACTGACCGACATTATATTCTCTTTCAAAATTTCAAAGCATATTCTGACCATTTGATATTAAATTCACAGCTAACATTTCATCACCATTTCTACTGCAAATACTTGGAAATTTATCTCATGTATTGGGCATCATTGTCAAGTGTTTCTAGTGAACTATTTAAACCAGATGCCCATGTGCAACATGTCGAGCCCACCATATCAAAAGGGCTAACTCCTAACCAAGCAGAGATGGGTCAAAATATACCTAAATATTGGATGTAACATGCATATTGTGCCACAGAAAAGTGGTCTCGATTTTTCTCTACGGCCAGTAATAAAAAAGTTACAATATAAGCTATTTATAGTAACAACAAAGGGAAGTAATTCTAAAAACAAGGGTAGCCCATGGTGGTGAACATTTGTACAAAGTAACATCAAAATCCCTCTATGCATGAAGAAGAAATGCTCCAGACAACTCAAGATATTCTTGACTTTGAACTTTAACCTCTAAGTGTGACCTTGACCTTAGAATTAGGGACCTGGTTCTTGCGCATGACACTCCGTCTGATGATGGTGAACATTTGTGCCAAGTTAAATCCCTCCATGCATGAAAAAGATATGCTCCGGACAGTCATTCTTGAATTTGACCTTTAACCTCCAAGTGTGACCTTCACCTTAGACCTAGGGACCTGGTTCTTGCGCATGACACTCCCTCTCATGATGGGAACATTTGTGCCAGGTAACATCAAAATCCCTTCATGCATGAAAAAGATATGGTCCGGACAAAATCGGACGGACGGACGCAAGCATATACACCGAACCGCCAAAAGTTACAACTATATCAGGCTCACTGCAGTCAAGCTCAATCAAAATTTAAATCTTTACGTACAACTGCCCTAAATTTTACACTTTTTCTGTTGTCTTCATTAAAAATCAGTATCTAATCAATATTCTAATTTGACAATACAGTCAAACTTGTGCAAAAGGTCACCTTTAACTAGAGGTCACCTGCTGACAACAGCCAGTCAGAATATCCCCCATCCAAATTTGCTCTTTAAAAGACTGGGAACAGCAGTCACCTGCCGTCCGCGGTCAGTGGCCAGTGAAAAAGCATCCTGTAATTGGGACTGTGATGCGAACGCCCACTGAAATTTTAACAGCTGGCTTTTGTTGCTTGTAAAGTTGTTTGCACCTCAAAAGACGGGCGCAATAAATTAAGATGCTTTTGATAATTAGAAGAGGTTCTAACATTTAATTGTCACCTTCACATCTGAAGCAAACACATGCAATTAATCAGATGAAACTGTCCGGTAATTACTGAAAATCGGCTCTTTTAATTGCTTGATTGTTTATTTGATGTAGAATATCTTCACAATTTGGAGTTGCATTTTACATTGTGCAACTAAATAATTGTTTATTTCAGCTTATTAATGCATTCACGTTAAAGCTGCTCGCTCTCAGTTACCGTTAAAAAAGGTATTTTTCAAAAAAGTTGACATTTTTATTCATCAGTATAAAACTAAAGCCTAGAATAAAAAAATAAGCAAAGATCTAGGTAGGAATTTGCAGAAATCGATTGAAAATGTTGGTTACAAGGCACCGCTACACTATAATGGTAGGGTATTTTTCATAATTTAGAGATGTACGTGACATGAATTTATACTGGAGTCTTTTTATAACACCATAATGTTCAAAAATACATTATTTACATACAGTTCATGCAGTTTGAAGAAATTTATTATTTTACCAAAATCTTAGAGCGAGCAGCTTTAAGTTAATTGTTTGATTTATTACAATTAAACTGAAAAACACGCAGTTAATATCTGGCAATTAATTGATAATAAAACTTGATTTGATAAACAATGTTTCGTATGATGAAACTATATCAACTGTCTACATCTCCGAACAAAAGTCACCTGTTAACAACAGCCAATTTTGTGGTTTCCATTGACATATGATTGAGCCGCCTTGTTCATAAGTTTGACTGCATGTGACAAACTGATCGGGTTACCCAAAGTTATAACTCCATTTCTCGAAGTTAATTATTCCAGCAATTATCCGTAATAATACTGATACTAATCACCAAATCAGCACAAAACCTTGCATTATATCTATGAGTACAAAAATGACGCTAAGTCGCTCTTTGTAGGTGTAGTGCATTTCCCCATTATTACCGTCATCATACATTTCTACTCCAGCATTTTTTTTTGTTTTATCTTGGGTGTTTTGCTCTATTTATGTCTTCTTGAATCTCTCTACTTTTACAAATAATTGCTACTGAAATAAAACATCCTTCCTGAAGTGTAAGTTCCAACAAAATCTTCAATTCAGAATTTCCAACTTCTTAACTCTTTACAGGTTGAGGGATCATCACAAAAAACATCATTTTTCACACCGCAAGGGTTGACTGTTTTCCTACAGTTTTCATATGTTGGTGTTTTGAACTTCCTGCTTGTGACACTTATTCTCATAATACTCATAGGCATGATTTCTACAAAAAATAAAGAATATCAGTATGTCTATATATTCTAAAAATCATTCAATTTGCATAGAAAAGCAGAATAATTTGCTACCAGCAGAGTAAAGGTTCAAAACTATGATAACATTATTAAGATAAAAATGTGTACAAAGACACAGTGTCTCAGGTAAAAAGCCAAGTATAAGCTATTAAGCACAATTTCCACTGCTTTCTCAGATTCAGCAAAAAAATCAGAGGCAATCCCTTCTTTTAATAGTGCTATAATTTTGTTGGATTTAATTTTTTAATAACACGGTTCAACTATGCTTTGGGTCAGTGCTATATGACAGAAACATCTGGATCTACACTACCTTGCTTTGTTATACTGTAGTTTATAAGGTTATGCAATCTTACATAACATACTGATAAGGATTTCAATACTGCCTGGGGCAATCAATAATTTTTAAAGTGCAACAATAAGAATTTAAAGGTCTCATATTTCAACAACAGGACCTTTATAAAACAGAGGAACAAAATAAAAATGAATTATACTCATGTTTTCATGATAAAACTGGTGTAGGCTAAATAACTAGTATGTACTTTTCTTTGAAAGGACAATTTCATATGCCAAATATATAAAAAGTCAGATTTCATATACATTTTGTTTATATAATAAATCAAGTGATTTTTTTGTCTAAAAGGACACATATACTTGCTAATATTATACCAGTGTGGTTTTAAAGTTATTTCAAATTTGTCTGCTAATAACAGATAATTCATGAGAGTTATTTCTCACATTATTTTTAAAAGTAAGCATTATTCTAGACATTCATGTATTATGGTCAATCTGAACTTTATAACTTGAAAAATCAAAATAAATATATACCATTGTCTTCATCTAAATGATATTGGGAATAAATTACACATTCCATTAAATGTATTAAAGGCCATGTGTTAAAAAAGAACACAATGAAATGGTGGTTTCCTACAATGGCATGTATTGCACAATTTTATGACAATACTGGTCATTAATCAGCAGGTGGCCAAATTTTAATTGCCCCTCAGGGGATTATCATACTGTCTGTCACACTAATCTAGAGCAACATACCAACTACTGTACAAGCATCCACTTGTTTTATTTATTTTTCTTGTGAATTCTAGTAAATGTACATCTAGAAACTGCCAGTCAGCAAAAGATAAATAGTATTTGGTTTGTTTATAATGTGAGCTAGGTGCTTGACAATTTGAAAAAATATTTTAAAAAGCTAAAAAAAAACCACCCTACATTTAAATTTTAGAAATAAAACTTTAATAGTGAAAATAAGGGATGTACATGTAGTAATAAGCATGTAGTTATTAGACTAAGTGTGAAACATTGTGAAATGAAGCTAATAATATACATTACTTTTACCATATAACAAAAAAATTTAAAAGTTTTTTTTTATTTGTTTTACTAACATGATAATAATTGAGATAATCTGAAGCATCAAAAACTTTCAGAAAGTTACATTTATCACTGCATTAGGTGCATAAGAAACATCATTTAACAGTTTTTAAAATACCACTCTGGTAGAAAGTGTTCCCGCCTTTGTTTCCAGCACAGATCATGATCATTCTGCCCGGACAAAAACCCCTAATATTTTCGTTTGAAAGTTTTTAACAAAAGCTGAGAAAAATTAATTACTACCTTTACCTAATTTGACTTGGCAGCTTCTAGGCCGAGGATTTTCCACAGAAATGGCGTCATATTCAGCCGTATTCAAGGAGGTCTGAAAAGGAATATGTAAAACTTATAATTTTAACAAACTGAGTAACAATCCCCATACACATAATTGTCAAGCATATATACGCTGGAAATAATGGAATCACTTCCAACTTCTTTGTTACGGGGGTATAGTAAACAGAATTCTGATGTGATATAATATTAATCTATGGCATTTTCTGCAACATCCCTAACCATGGTAAAAAGGAAAATTCTGATGACAATCCATGACAAAATTTTTAAGTCCCAGGAGCACATTGAATACTCTTCATTGTCTTCTATAGAAAAATGAATTTACAGGTAGAATAATGAATGATAGAACAGTGTTTGATGTATACTTTACTTTCATTCCTTTGCCACTGTAACCTCACTTAACACATTCTCAGAACACTTTTCCTATTTTTTGCAATATCACCGTAAAAAATAATGTGCTATACATGTACAAGACTTAATATAATGTAATGCAGTTCTTTTGATTTACAAATAAAAAGCAATGTAAGGAATGTTTTTCATACAAATAATTGCCAGTTTCACCGGTAAGGGATTGCTCTTTATAATGTAAAGGCTACAAGTAATTTGAAATACAAAGTGCTCCAGGGACTATAAATTTTTGGGTCATTTTAAACGCCTGGAATATTCCGAAATAAGAGGTATAATTGATTTTGGTTCAATCTAATGTGTGGCTACCATTTTCACTTTGAGGCTCCGAAAGGTATTTTTGGCTGCAGCATCTTGAAGAATGCAGACAAAACATAATTATGATGTCAAAATGATTGTAAAGACTAACTGAAAATATTGGGTTTTATAATCAGTTACTACCACAACATGCAACTGGGGCTCCCTGATAGAAAATGAACTAAGTACACCTAGGCACGTTCCTTTCTTGGGCAAAGTAGGGCTCAACTGTAAAAAATATTCATCGAAAGTCTTCAACTAAAGTAACTTATTTGATTCAATGAAACAAAAATAAAGATTAACTCTTAGGCTGAGAGTTCCATGAATGGTGGACAGAAATTTAATTTACATTTCATTACATAAGTAAACAATTTAAAAAAGAATTTAATCAATTAATATTTTCATTTTCTTCAATGACATTACATCATAAAACATGACTGTGTAACATAGAATGACTGTTGTAAAAAAACTACATCGTAGGACACTGATGGTTGGCGACACAGCTATGCTGAATACATCACTATGGAACTTAGGGGTGTCAACACTCCTGGTTGTCCGACTTTCATAATTATGATAAAGAGAAAAAATAATTTTGAAGGCAAGTTTCATCATATATCATATGCCATAAAAGATTGATTTACTGTAAACCTAGAATTGTTCTCGGCTCCATTTTTTCGCATTGTATGGACACCGTACATTTACACGACTACAAAATAATTAATTAATGCTCGCGTTCCATCGGTATCACAAACTCCGTGAATATTAAATAGCAAAATCCTTTTCTAATGCTTAATTTTAATACACAGTGAGCAGATATCGCAGTCTATTGCGTCAATATCAACTTTGGCAATTTGAAGCTGATTTCAAGTTCACAACAAAAGTTGATTTATCACTTATCTTCTATATTACATCACGGTACGACTGTGAGCTGTAATCGTGCACGGAATTAATGAATTTGTATATGTATTTTCATTCTAAAGTAAGCATTCAAAATGTCATAAATTTCAATCAGACGAATTACGATCGTTTATTCTATATCTTTTTTATATATCCAATCCTGAACGTTTATTTGCAACACGTGACTGTACAATATATTACCATATTGGTAGCACATGCATACAAAAAAATCCTGTATTTTTCCCATATTTGGACGGAACAACAGTCCCATGTTAAACATACAATGAAGACCAAAACGTGTGAAAATGATCCAAATGAAAATCGGGTGAAGTATATAAGAGTTCTGACCTTTTTAACAGCAAGTTTAATCGTCTTGATATCAGGATTATTTGTCGTTTGCTGGTTAACACAAAGGGGTAAAAGTGCAAGTCATGCCAATGTTGTAAGACTTGGATATTTTCACAAAATTTATCGCTGGTATCTTTTATTGAAGGAACAAATAATATTTGCATTCGTACTAAGCTGGGAAAATACAGAAAAGACAGAAATACAATATTCAGTGAATCATTTTTGATTTAAACTATATAATAGAATAAAAAGGTTATTTAACATTGTCCTGTACAATACGAGATAGCTGGTAGCTGGTACTCGTCCAAATATATCTCCGTATTGTACGGTTTAACCTAATAATATCTATCATACAATGTGACAACTGGTCAATGGATGCACAAAGTAAGTTACAGTCATTTTCATAAGTCTCATTTTCTTGAGACCCCTTTAACTGCGGTCATTAAAACATTTTTTAAATTCAAAATTCATGATAATATCAATTGGATTAATAGCAGAAAGCATGAATTTCTCACTTGTATTGTGCGATATCAAACAATGCATTCATAGTCTAAATATTGGCTCTCCGTTAGTCACACTTTTCTCACTTGAACAGTGGATGTAACAGTGGCCTGGTAATCTCAGTTATTCAATACAGTAGACATCAGACTTCGCGAAAGTTGAAAAAAATAGCCGGACATTCGGACCTGCAAGGTCCAAACAGTTGCCGGACCGAATACAAATCTGCTGGACCGAAAATCAAAAAAGCTAAGTTTTAAGTAAAATAATCATGTTAATTTTTAAATGTTCTTTAAACTCTCTTTTTTTCATACTGTTTTTCTGGGCTGAGCGTTCATGGGGAGTCATTTTTCTATTTTTCCCTGTTCTGTTCCTTCATAGAATCACAAGGACACCATTTTGACCGAACCGATCCAAATATCGACATTGAATTTATGCCGGACAGTCGGTCCGTATCCGGATTAAAAAAGCTCGGTCTGACTCGAAATCTTTTGGACATGTCCGTCGGACCGACGAATTTCGCGAAGTCTGAGACATAATTTGTTTTTGTACCGTTTAACAGTCTACTACTTCCTAAATGCCCTACAATGTACAATATGGGAATTAAAAACATACATTGTTCTGTCCGGTACCTGTTTTAAGGCACAACTAACAGAGATAACTCTTCAAAAAAATTGTAAATTCAACAAACTGACCAATATCGCGGATACTAGCAAATTGGCGAGGTGAACAAAAATTAAGATGAAAAGCTAGAAACTTTTTCATTGTAAGTAACGATTTTGCGACTAATTAAGTTTGCGGATCGACTGTGTTGCGAATTTCGCTTACTTAAAACGAGTGAAATAATTTCTAGGTTTACAGTATTACCAGCTTTTTGCAAAATCCCCGGGTTTTTGGACAACTCACTGGTAGATATATGTTTTTAGCAGGAAATCCTGCATTTCAAAGCTTTGAGGAAACATGCGTCACTAATCATCATGATCTGCAAGCTGATACATTTAAAGCGTTGCTTGTTATGCACTCATCCAATCACAACACAAGAGGTTTCCGATAATTTATCACAACATCAATGCATAATTGCATGGATATCTGCCAATCGATGTGTAAATTTGTTTTTGCGCTGTTACAAAAACATCAAATCTTTGAATTTTGTTAAACTTGACTGAATGATTTAATTATCTGCTTATCATCTGTTTGAAAAGTTAATGAATCACCACTTACTACCCTCTGGGCAATTTACCTAAGATGATAGTGACAATTAACACAAACTCTTGTCAACAAATTAGTTTCGTCACCTTATCGACTGTACACAATACAAGTACTTCTTCATTATCGATATCACGTTTTTTTGCCAAATATCTTTGCTTCTATGTGCACAGGAATACCGATGAAGAAACTTGCATAGAATTCGGACACATGCTTTACAAGTACTTAGCAGTAAATCATATTTAAAAACACAAACTCGTAGGTACACCCGCACAAACTTGTAAGATTGGGTTTTTTTTTAACTTCAGACTTGTCAGTTTTTGTGATGAACAGAGAGATGAATGGAAATCTCCTTTGTACTCTACATTTACGTAGTGACAACCCTTTAAACTCATAGCGCCACTTCAATTACATTTATGTAACAACATTTACACAATATCTATGCTTACCATAACAAATAATCACCTGTTTACATCAAACGATCAGATTTGCAACATTTCTGCCACCATCTTTTGCAGCTTCCGTTAAATGTTTATTGTGCGGAATTCTGCGGGCCTATTTGAGGACCGAAAATGTTCACGAATATATCATGTGGACTTTAAAATCGATTTTGTCATAATAATTATTAGTACATGTATCAATACATTTAAGTAATCGTCAATTTCCCGTACATTTAATTTCAACGACAGGCTTCGTACCGCACTCGGAAACTCGTCAAACAAAGACTACAGTATAAAGGTCGTTGTCTAAACACTTTCAATATTCTAAAAATAAATAATCAGGCCCGCACAATACCCGTAGAATAAACTGGTCCATCCACCCCTCTTGATTGGCTACACGGTTCCCGAAAAACGTTTCACGGTTAGAGTCATTCTGATTGTAGCTCATTAAATGTCGTTTAATGATAGTAATGCGCCTTTAAATGGTACCAACAGCAAAAGTGTATCTCTGTTAGGGCCCTTTTGTTACGTTGCGCGACTTATCAATTTTAGAACTTGGCATAAATAATAGTCATCTTCGATTAGCCGACTGCATCAATAACCCTAGTACATTTTAGGCATATGGTGGCAAATTGAACCTAATATACATCATGACTCTCTTGTGATGTTCATGTATGCTACCTATGCGGCATAACCCAATGGATGTTTTTTTAGCTGCTAACTTGTTTTGATCATTTCCCTTTATTACGACTCTCTATAAATAAATTGTTGCGAATATAATCATCTGAATTGCCTTTAC
>JAFMSR010002852.1:0-19613 GCA_022818135.1 Saxidomus purpurata | reverse complement strand
ATCATTTTTGGTTTTCCCTGTTATACACATTGTACAGTACTGTATTTATATTTCATTGTTGGTATTGCTTTGTTTATTTCTGTTTCAAGGTCTTGTCCCTGGTACACATTAATTTTCGATCCACATCATCAGATATCGCTTGAAGTTGAACAAAGCGCAGATTGAATTATTTTTATTGTTCTCTCAAACAATTAATATTGTTGATCATGTGACTTTTTTCATTTAACGTACGTTTTATAATAAAACAAACTTCCCTGCCACCCATATATTTGTGAATCATTAATTCTGTGTCATATACTAAATTTCGCCCTATGCACATTTCGACCCGCGCTTTAGCCTAGGTAAGGTTCAGCGTAAATCACGAAGGTCAAAAGTTGTTTTTAGGGGAGTTAATCTATAGCCCCCGGGCCTTCAGCGCTCACAGCGCTTTGATTTTATTTATTTTATTATAGGTGATATCAGGTTCGGCAGATACGGTCGAAATACGCTCGGCAAACCTCGCCTTTTCCGACCGCATCTACCTCACCTGATATCACATGTTATCAAAAGACAGTAGCCTAATATTCTCTATTTAGTAAAGGAATTAAAATTAGTAAGAAATGATGTTGATTGTATCCAGTGGTTTAAAATGGATCGAATTTTTTTTTATTGAAGAAGATAATATTTCTTTGTTCTACTTATATAGCACCAGAAAACTTACCAATATATGACATATATGATTTTGACATGTTCTCAAAATTGGCGTCGGACATTCGTTTATTCCAGGAACAAGACAGTGTTTATTCTTGGCGGTTTGAATTCACGTACTGGTCACAAGTCTGATTTTATTCTAAATGATAAACCCATTCATGATAAATGGAACACAGATTACAAAAGCGATTTCCAAACGAAATTTCGCAGGTGTAGACAGTTTATGCCGTGATCTAAATGAGTGCATAAATAACAACCCAGATCCAGATGAACAAGTGAATGTTTTCTTGTGCTGGAAACAAATATTTTGAAATAAAACGTAAATCGCAGTCACATTGCTAGTTCACAAATAATCAAAATGTATTGAAACAGAATAAATGGTTTGATAATACATGTCGAGAGAAAAGGGATAGATATAAAGAGGCGCTTTCACAATTTAACTGTAATAAAACGGCCGAAAATAAACGTATTTTATATGCCAAAATGACCGATTATAAGTACTGCTGCATGGTAACCAAACGCAAATATTTGCGTGACTTGTCATTAAAAAATAAAAAAACCCAAAGATTTCTGGGGAATGTTAAAACTAAAACAATCCAGAGTAGACGGGAAGAGTATCTCTTATCTATGGAAGCCCTGGAGGGACATTTAAAATTAATATTTAAAATTTAAAACTTATTATTTAATTCTTAGTATTTAAAATTTAAAACTTATTATTTAATTCTTAATATTTAAAATTTATTTCTAAATATTTAATATTTAAAAATTAAAAATTCAGAACAGAATACACAAGACGCGGGTATTTGCATTCAACGGTCTCTTGAAACCTTGATCCAGAGGGTGTTCGTTTAAAGAAAGCACGTAAGCTTAACCTTGTCCAAGGACCCAACTATGTATGGCATATCGATTGTTACGACAAATTAAAACCATTTGGTTTTTGCATCCACGGAGCGATGCCTGGATACAGTAGAAAAATCATGTTGTTAGAGGTTGGTCGTATTTTATAATAACCCAAAAATGATAGCAAAGTATTAACTTGACACGGTAGCAAGTCATGGGTACATTAGGTTCCAAGAATTGTGCGCGCGACCGTGGAACAGCAAATCCCCAAATACGTTTTCTACAGCCTTTCTTCAGGAATGATCACAGTGATTCCATGGCTGGATTGAAAAGTTTCTTGTACGGTAAAAGCACCGCAAATCAGCGTAAATAACGTTGGTGGGGATATTTAAAGCAACAAGGAATAAATTGGTAGATGAATATATTGAAGGATTTGAGAGCTCGCGGACGAATTGATGCGTCAAACCCTCTTCATGCAGAATCCTTGTGATTTTGTGTAACGGATGCATTTCAAGTGGATGAGTTTAACGTCCACCTCAACCGTATTTGGTCAGTTAAACAGGCGGGCAGTATACCTAACATCGCCCGAGGAAGAACCAGTTCTAGGCTCCGAATCTCCTCAAGACACTGCCAACTTCCTAACTTAAAGAGACATGGTCGGAGGTTACAGTGATTTCAAGTCAGCGACTCTAACCACTCGACCACGGAGGCGGATCTGGTCGGACATCATTGTGAAAAAATGGCCGGTATTTTATGTTTTATGATGTAAGCATATGTCACTTACGGAAGCATATATGTACCACCGCTTAATTTTCAGATTTCATGAACATTTCGTAAAATAATAGAGGATTTCGAGTAAAGTGCTGAGTAGGTCGTGTTACGTATTCACGAAAGATGTGTCATAAACAAAGCTTGATCACATTGCTATTCACTGGAATTTACACAATGTGCGACCACAGAAAAATTTAGACACTTGTACTGGAAGACCAGAAATGTTGTTTAATGTACCAGAACTATCAGGTTCTACTGATTATGGTGTTAATGTTGATTTGCAGGATGTTGAAATTTGCGAAGAAATAGTGATGCTTTCCAGGAGTTGGCTTACATTCTGAAGCCAGACCTAAAGATGCCTGGTAATGCTATTAAAGCATTTGATTTGTATGAAGCATTACTGGATGCATATGAAGAACTAAATAATCGATTGATACAACAAACATTTGAATTACATTAAATTATTGAGATTCGATTTCATTTTTTCATCAGCAATATGTGAGCACATCTTTTCACAAACCTGGTCACACATTAAATTGAAACTATATGATCCTCTTTTTGGAAAATGTTACCAGTGCTATCTAATGTGAAGTAATTTGGTAGTCATTTATATGTGACTGTGGCATAATGCACAAAAATTGACTTTTGCGATAATATAAAAAATTATCACTGAGATTGATATCTAGTTACTGAGATATCTGCAAAATACGTTGACAGGTACTCTAGAGTGTTCACAATGTTTGTCTTTTATTTGACCTAGTTTTTAGCCCATATGAAACATATTCGAACTTGACCTACAGATCATCCAGACAAATATTCTCATCAAGTCTGAAGCTCTTCCAGTTGAAAATAGGGCCTCTTAGAGTGTTCACAATGTTTTTCTTTGATATGATCTAGCGACCTAGTTTTTGAACTCATATGACCAAGATTCGAAATTGACCTACTGGTCATCCATATAAACATTCTTATTAAGTTTGAAGTTGTTCCAGTTGAAAATACGGCATCTATATTTCTTTGATTTGACTTAGTAACCTAGTTTTTGTCCCAAATTAACCCAGATTCGAACTTGACCTAGAAATCATTGAGATAAACATTCTGACCAGTTTTGACGAAGATTCTATTACAAAATGTGACCTGTATTGTGTTCACAAGGTAAATGTTGACACACAGACAGGCAGACGACGGACAACGGGCGATCACAATAGCTCACCTTTGAGCTGAGCTAAAAAGGAATCAAGATATATCAGCTTTTTTCTTTATTGAATTAAACACAGAGCTCTATTCATTTCTGAACAGTTTTAAATGTAAACAGTTATGCATCTAAAATGTTGTTTTAAAATGAACTTGCAAACAAACTTTCGTATACTACTGTTTGATCCACTAAGTCTGTGACAGGCTTTTTCACAAATTTTATTTTGTTTATTTTACGTTAATTAAGAGATTCTGAAATATTTAAACAGATACGATAGTAGAGTAAGTCAAAACAATGATTTTTTCTAAATTTTGTGAGCTAAAATGACGTAAGTAAGTCAAAATAATGTTTTTTTTACTTAATCTTGTGAGCTAAAATGGCTGAAATTGACAATGACAAGAAACCCTATCATTTTCGACTTAAAAATGATTTTTAGACATCTTTAAACAAAAAGTTTGTTACAAGAAGTTGAGATCTTCAAAAATATGTATAATTTTATACGTATGTTTAACAAAAGCACTGTTTTAAAAAAAAAACTTGTCAAAAGTTCGGTGTTAGAAATAGTAGTACTTTGACATCTTTGGTAGCATCCCTAATGTAACAGTTGCCCAAGTAACACGATAATCTGAGAATATGCAGATGCGTGGTCAATCTAAGGATCTATAGCTGGGTTTAAAATCTGAGAATGTGCAGATGCGTGGTCAGTCTGAAGATCTATAGCTGGTCGGATAATCTTAGAATGTGCAGATGCGTGGTCAATCTGAGGATCTGTAGCTGGGTTGATAATCTGTGAATGTGAAGCTGGATTGATTGTCTACAACTGTGCACCATTGTTCATCATATGGGTCTTGGCTGACGGGATCACGACATCAACCTTTAAATTAACATTATCTGACACGCCTTGAGTTGAAGAATCAACATTGCTAACAACTGTGACATGGTAACTTCCTGGTTCATTTACTTTAACAACACAACGATTGATACCACTACAAAATAAATTCACGTTTTTCAACTACTTATAAATGTAATTATTATTATGAGCAATTGTGATTGCATCAAGAACCAAACAATTACTGTCATCAACTTCAAAACCGAATATTTGATTTGGTCCATTCAATACAAACTGTTGCTGCGACGAAGCTTCTGGAAAATTATTAACATGATCATCTCTTTCTATGAAGACTGTGTTCTGCACTTCTATTCTGGAAACCAAATATCCATCTTCAAACGGATCATATTGATCTTTCTCTGGACTCCCAGACACTTGGCTTGATTTCTTATGCTTCTCCGCCTTTCTTCTCAGCAGTTGCCTGTAAATATATTAGAGGTTTTATTAACAACCCATTCTATACAAGTTTGACCTTAAAAAGGACTTCTTATATACATAAAGTTTGTTTACCAAACCTGTGGCAAGGTTTTTGCAAATTGAAGTCATGTAAAAGAAGCAAACTACTACAACCTATCAGACTGGTAATGTAAATTTCCAATGCAAATCAATGATCATACCAGTAGGATGGTAGTGGTCCAAAAACACTCGTCTTCATATCAAGGCTTTTAATTTAAGATTTACAGTAACTACATGACCAAGGGCAACATGTCGAGCCTGCTGGCATGAAGAGAATGCTTATTTTATAGCAGGCGCTGAGAACTGCATCAAAAAGGGTATAAACATGTAGGTATAAAAAAAGACCTCTAAGTGTGACCTTGACCTTTGAGCATGAGTCTTGCGTGCGACACACCGTCTCATGGTGGTCAACAATTGTACCAAGTTTATTTTAAATTCCCCTCATGACTGATGAAGTTATGCTCCGGACAGGCCCAATTCTGTCCTTTGACCTCTAAGAATGACCTTGACCTTTGAACACGGGTATTGCACGCAACACGCCGTCTCATTGGTGGTAAATATTGCCAAGGTATTTTAAATCCCCCTTCATGACTTAGCATCATAGAGTCAGTAGTTTCATTTTTGCGCTGAATCATTTTTTCAAACATTTATCTTAAAAACAGAAGTTAAATTAATTTATAAAATAAAATGTTAAATATTAAATATTAAATTTTAAATTTTAAAATTTAAATTTTAAATATTAAAATTTAAATTTCAAATCTTAAAATTTAAATATTAAATCTTAAATTTTAAATCTTAAAATTTAAATCTTAGTGACCTAGTTTTTATACCCATATGACACAGATTTAAACTTGATCTAGAGGTCATCCAGACAAACATTCTCATTAAGTTTAAAGTTGTTCCAGTTAAAAATACGGCCTCTACAGAGTACACAATGCTATCTTTCAGTTGTCGTAGCTTTTCTTGTCCGGGCCATGACTCCTTAAGTACAGAACTGAATTGAATCAAATTGCATACACATCTAGAGGACATTAAGATGCAGTGCAGTATTTAACAACCATAACCATACCTTACTCCATTTTTTAGTTATCTCTCCTTATTGATTTTTCGTATAACACTTTTGTCCGGAACATATTCCGAAAGTATTCAAGGAAATTTGTTTAAGCTTTACACACAGACAAAGGACATTGAGAGGAAGTGCAGTGTAAATAATTAGATAAATTAACGAAATAATCAAAGTGCCATATTTTGGAGGCCTGAAATGTTTATGAATATGAACTTGACATGAAATTAATTATTTAAAAGCATGTTTACTTAGTATAAGTTTAAGTCAAACTTACTTGATTTAATTTGAAGGCAACACCACGAACCTGTATAATAGGGTTATTAGTATAGTGACGTGATCCAGCATGCCGGATTTGCCCAAGTCATGCGTCGGATCATACCAGTGCGTAGCACGAGTATGATCCGACCTCGGCGAGAGCCAATCCGGATTATAGATCACATAACTATACTTATAACCCTTTTATTATATACCTTTTGACACAAGTCTGCGCGAATAAACTACAGTACAACCTCTGTACAACAACATCAAAGGGAACATCAACTTTTGTTTGTTTAGCAGAGGTTGTTGCTCTAGGGAGGTTGATTTGTTCATATATAACTGCTTTGGGAAATAAAACATATGTCTTTGTAGAGTTTTTTTTCTCTTTGGAGGTGTTGTTTAGAGAGGTTGGACTGTAAATGAAAAGGACATTTTAAGCTTGGAATTGAAGAAAATCTCTTTTTAGCGCAAAATATACGTAGTGTTCGACATCATTTTATTGACGTCATCGTATAAACAAGAAGTAACGACCCAGTCAAAAGCGACGTTTTTTAACGTCATGTGTATTTTAGGGCCAATTGAATGCACTGTTACAAATGATAGCACTGTAGTTTGTATTGCACGTACATACAATACTGATTTTTTTTCTGTCTGGCCGTATTTGATGGTTGAATAAAGGCTGTATTTTGACACAATACGTATAGGTATATACTAAATGTGTATATAGGTCCGTGGCAACACTAAGTATAGACCAATCCAATGGAGCGAGGTGTCGAGACCTCTGGAATTTTGAAAACTCGCATTATAATAATAATAATAATAATAATAATATCTTTATTTAAAGAAGGGTACACATTTAGACACACATAAACATACATATATCTAATATTTCAATGTGGCCTTCTTTAGAAATTATATTAACAAGCATTAACAAAACACATATATACTACGACAAACACTCATAATTAAAGACATATCATATAAAGTAAATATTCATTCATCCGACTTAAGTTTGTATTGCTCCAGCAAGTATTGTTTGTATTTTTTTTAAACGATAACAGTGATTTAGCTGTTCTTATATTTGTTGGTGTACTGTTCATTGAAATTGGTCCGGCCCAAAAGGCTACATTACATGGTCGGATCCCTACAATCTGGGTTGGATCCTCTTTCGAAAAAATTCTGAACCCGCCCAAGACAGTCCTCACCATTAAAATTAAGTTTGTATGAGTGTCCTAGTGTGATTTAAAACAGTTATTATTGTATATAAAGTCCAACTTACTTTACTTCCTTGGCTACTCGAATTCTCGCTGCCGCTATTCATGGCGTCAATCTGTCAACGGTAAGGTTTCCCGCGTCCTTTTTGAATGATAAGTTTTAAGTTTTAAATTTTAAGAATTAAATTTTAAATATTAAGAATTAAATTTTAAATATTTAGAATTAAATTTTAAATATTAAGAATTAAATTTTAAATATTAATTTTAAATGTCCCTCCAGGGCTTCCATACTTATCAGACTTATAACCACTTTAAAAAATTATCATCCCAATTCAAAATTGTTGAAAATCAGGGGTACCATGAATTTTTGAATAAATTTGATTCCGAAACTAATGTAGAGTCAAATTTTTAAGAACTCGATGTGCCTTTAACCTTGGTTGAAATTAGCCGTGCGATTAAGTTGTTGGGCAGGGATAAACCTGTTCATTGGATAACATATTGTATGAATACTTTATTGAAGGAATTGATACATTAGATAAGCCTAAAAAGTTAGGAGATAAGTTAATTATATTCTTAAAAAGCGACGTAATAATAATAATAACAGAGGTATTGCGTTGTTTACCGTTGATTCCTCAGCATTCAACTTGCATTACTTTCACACGCACGGATGTCTGAAAAAGCCGACAAGCTACGGTCATGCAGGACAGATGTGGGCATTCCGTAAGAGTATTCATTTCATCAGAATTTGCGAATTACTGTAAAAATACACGAATCTGGAGCCGTTGCGTTTTGCCGAGTCTTAGAAACGATACCATCATAGGAAATAATAATAATAATAACTGGGCTTCTAAAGTTAGGCTTTTGTTACAAAGTGCAGGTTTCATGAGGTTTGGATGTATCTGTCCTCGGTAGATATAAGAGTATTTATACCAGTGTTACGTATGAGATTATTTTATTCATATGTAAATAACTGGAGGCTAGATATTAGCTCCAGAACATCATTAACACTTTATAGAGAATTAAAATCGAGTTTTGGATTAGCACAGTATCTGTTAACATTGAAATGTGTAAAATATAGAAGTATTATTGCTTTTCAAAACTAAGATTGTCATCGCATCCGCTAAACATACAAACAGGTCGCCATGGAAATAATCTAAGAAATGAACGTATATGTACATTGTGTGACCGAAATGACAGAAGACGAAAACCATTTTATTATTATCTGTCCTACATACACAAATCTAAGACAACAATTCATTCTATGATATCATCATAATCACCCAAGTATGTTCAAAATTTTACTGAATTCTACAAATGTATAAACGTTAAATAAATTGGCCATATTCTATATCAAATCTTTCCAAATAAGAGTAGATAAATTAAACAGCGTTAATCATTGATAACATGCAGTGTATATATCAATATACATGTGTGTGTGCGTGCGTGCGTATGTGCGTGCGTGCGTGTGTGTGTGGTTATATGTTCTGCCTCGAGGAGCACTGTCCGTTAACCGTAGATAATTTTTGTACTTTAACACTATGTTTGAATTCCACGTTCACTTACATTATTTATAAATGTGCGTGAAGTTAGCTGCCAGTTGCCAGTTGCCGGTTGCCAATTCAATGCCAATTCAATTGGCAACTGGCAACTGGCAGCCAACTTCACACTCTTGTTGCCAATTCGTCTTCACTTGCAAATATTAACTAAAAACAAAATTGTTAAGCCACGCGAATTGGCAACTGGCAACTGGCAGCCAGATGCCAATTCGATTTTTATGTAAAAATCTTAATACAAAATGAATTGGCAACTGGCAACTGGCACCCAACTTCATATGCCAGATGCCAATTCAACTTTAACTTGCAAATAGCCAATTCGTTCAACCTCACGAATTGGCAACTGGCAACTGGCAGCCAGATGCCAATTCGTCTTCTGTCAGTAATTGTGAATAAAAAGCGAATTGGCAACTGGCAACTGGCACCCAGATGCCAATTCGATTTTCATGTAAAAATCTGAATAAAAGTTGAATTGGCAACTGGCAACTGGCAACCAACTTCATATTCCAGATGCCAATTCAACTTCCACTTGTCAATAACAAATTCGTTCAAACTCACGAATTGGCAACTGGCAACTGGCAGCCAGATGCCAATTCGAGTTTTATGTAAAAATCTTAATACAAAATGAATTGGCAACTGGCAACTGGCACCCAACTTCATATACCAGATGCCAATTCATTTTTCACTTGCAAATAGCCAATTCGTTCAACCTCACGAATTGGCAACTGGCAACCAGATGCCAATTCGATTTTTATGTAAAAATCTTAATACAAAATGAATTGGCAACTGGCAACTGGCACCCAGATGCCAATTCGTTCAACCTCGCGAATTGGCAACTGGCAACTGGCAGCCAGATGCCAAATCGATTTTTATGTAAAAATCTTAATAAAAGTTGAATTGGCAACTGGCAACTGACAACCAACTTCATATTCCAGGTGCCAATTCAACTTTCACTTGCAATAACAAATTCGTTCAAACTCACGAATTGGCAACTGGCAGCCAGATGCCAATTCGATTTTTAAGAAAAAAATTTAATAAAAGTTGAATTGGCAACTGGCAAAGAGATGCCAATTCGATTTTTATGTAAAATTTTTAATAAAAGTTGAATTGGCAACTGGCAACTGGCAACCAGATGCCAATTCGATTTTTATGTAAAAAATTTAATACAAAATGAATTGGCAACTGGCAACCAGATGCCAATTCGTTCAACCTCGCGAATTGGCAACTGGCAACTGGCAGCCAGATGCCAATTCGATTTTCATGTAAAAATTTTAATAAGCAACTGGCAACTGGCAACCAACTTCATATTCAAGATGCCAATTCAACTTTTACTTGCCAATAACAAATTCGTTCAAACATGGCCACTGGCAGCCAGATGCCAATTCGATTTTTATGTAGAAATCATAATAAAAGTTGAATTGGCAACTGGCAGCCAGATGCCAATTCGATTTTTATGTAAAATTCTGAATAAAAGTTGAATTGGCAACTGGCAACTGGCAACCAATTTCATATTCAAGATGCCAATTCAACTTTCACTTGCCAATAACAAATTCGTTCAAAGTCATGAATTGGCAACTGGCAACCAGATGCCAATTCGATTTTTATGCAAAAATCATAATAAAAGTTGAATTGGCAACTGGCAACTGGCAGCCAGATGCCAATTCGATTTTTATGTAAAAATCTTAATAAAAGTTGGATTGGAAACTGGCAACTGGCAGCCAGATGCCAATTCGATTTTTACATAAAGATCGAATTTGGCATCTGGCTGCCAATTGCCAGTTGCCAATTAGTTAGTTTGAACGAATTGGCATCTGGTTGCCAGTAGCCAATTCAACTTTTATTAAGATTTTTACATAAAAATCGAATTGGCATCTGGCTGCCAATTGCCAGTTGCCAATTCGTTAGGTTGAACGAATTGGCTATTTGCAAGTGAAAGTTGAATTGGCATCTGGAATATGAAGTTGGTTGCCAGTTGCCAGTTGCCATTTCAACTTTTATTCAGATTTTTACATAAAAATCGAATTGGCATCTGGCTGCCAGTTGCCAGTTGCCAATTCGATTTTTATTCACAATTACTGACAGAAGACGAATTAGCATATGGCTGCCAGTTGCCAGTGGCCAATTCGTGAAGTTGAACGAATTGGCTATTTGCAAGTGAAAGTTGAATTGGCATCTAGAATATGAAGTTGGGTGACAGTTGCCAGTTGCCAATTCATTTTTTATTAAGATTTTTACATAAAAATCGAATTGGCATCTGGTTGCCAGTTGCCAATTCGTGAGGTTGAACGAATTGGCTATTTGCAAGTGAAAGTTGAATTGGCATCTGGAATATGAAGTTGGTTGCCAGTTGCCAATTCATTTTGTATTAAGATTTTTACATAAAAATCGAATTGGCATCTGGCTGCCAGTTGCCAGTTGCCAATTCGTGAGTTTGAACGAATTTGTTATTGGCAAGTGAAAGTTGAATTGGCATCTGGAATATGAAGTTGGTTGCCAGTTGCCAATTCAACTTTTATTCAGATTTTTACATAAAAATCGAATTGGCATCTGGGTGCCAGTTGCCAGTTGCCAATTCGCTTTTTATTCACAATTACTGACAGAAGACGAATTGGCATCTGGCTGCCAGTTGCCAATTCGTGAAGTTGAACGAATTGGCTATGTGCAAGTGAAAGTTGAATTGGCATCTGGAATATGAAGTTGGGTGCCAGTTGCCAGTTGCCAATTCATTTTGTATTAAGATTTTTACATAAGAATCGAATTGGCATCTGGCTGCCAGTTGCCAGTTGCCAATTCGCGTGGTTTAACAATTTTGTTTTAGTTAATATTTGCAAGTGAAGACGAATTGGCATCTGGAATATGAAGTTGGTTGCCAGTTGCCAATTCAACTTTTATTCAGATTTTTACATAAAAATCGAATTGGCATCTGGCTGCCAGATGCCAGTTGCCAATTCGCTTTTTATTCACAATTACTGACAGAAGACGAATTAGCATATGGCTGCCAGTTGCCAGTGGCCAATTCGTGAGGTTGAACGAATTGGCTATTTGCAAGTTAAAGTTGAATTGGCATCTGGAATATGAAGTTGGGTGCCAGTTGCCAGTTGCCAATTCATTTTGTATTAAGATTTTTACATAAAAATCGAATTGGCATCTGGCTGCCAGTTGCCAGTTGCCAATTCGTGAGTTTGAACGAATTTGTTATTGGCAAGTGAAAGTTGAATTGGCATCTGGAATATGAAGTTGGTTGCCAGTTGCCAATTCAACTTTTATTCAGATTTTTACATAAAAATCGAATTGGCATCTGGCTGCCAGTTGCCAGTTTCCAATTCGCTTTTTATTCACAATTACTGACAGAAGTCGAATTGGCATCTGGCTGCCAGTTGCCAGTTGCCAATTCGTGAGGCTGAACGAATTGGCTATTTGCAAGTGAAAGTTGAATTGGCATCTGGAATATGAAGTTGGATGCCAGTTGCCAATTCATTTTGTATTAAGATTTTTACATAAAAATCGAATTGGCATCTGGCTGCCAGTTGCCAGTTGCCAATTCGCGTGGTTTAACAATTTTGTTTTTAGTTAATATTTGCAAGTGAAGACGAATTGGCAACAAGAGTGTGAAGTTGGCTGCCAGTTGCCAGTTGCCAATTGAATTGGCATTAAATTGGCAACCGGCAACTGGCAGCTAACTTCACGCACATTATTTATGTGATCAGGTCAGTATAATTAGTGTAACATTTCTATTTAATACCAACTTCATGGCTTACGTTTTGTTTCGGTAAGGTATAATCAAAGTATGGCAGCGATGGTGACCTAGCATCATACATTAGTGGCTTATTTGTAACATTTCCTTGCATTTTCGTTTTTTGGCGAGGATGACTACAATAATTGCTTTGCAAACTTAGATATTTTTCTGATTTATGTATAGATTCTAACATTTATGGTAATACGGATGTAATTCTCTAAACGGTTGCTCAACGCAGGTCATAAACATGTTACTATACGTGTTTATTTATTAATTTTTGTTTATTTGTAAAATATATAATGTGTAGCATTTATTAGCATATGCTATTTTCTTCATATTTACTCTCGCTGTTATTAGCGCATGTTGTATATAGTCTGTTGCAGACGAGGAACTGTATATGTTCAAGTCTTATGTAAATAAAATTCTATTCTGTTCCGGTGACATGTCAAAGGGCAACTCACTTGATTGGACTAGTGTCACGTGGCGGCAAAAGCAAACCGGGGCTAACGGCGTACGCCGATTTTTTCGATAGGCGTACCCCGGTCAGTATACCCCGCTTCGGAATCAAATAATTGTTGTTGAAATGTAGCAAAGTTCCGATTTACTGGAGTGACTGGTTTTGTTAAGATATAAATGTAAAAGGCATTAATACGCGAAAGAAAGGCGTAGTAACGCAAAACAAAAGGCGTTATAACGCGGAAAAATGCATAATAACGCGAAATAAAGTCGTTATTTTCGCGTTTCTACGCCTCTATTTTCGCGTAACTACGCCTTTCTTTTGCGTAATTACGTCTTTTATTAGCGTTATACGCGTTTGTTAAGTCTTTATTACGCCTTTATTTTCGCGTTTTATGCCTTTCCTCGCTTGTTAGCCGTTTGTTAGTCCCGAAACCCACCTCGAATGGAAGGTCTAGCTAAAACTGAGGTGACTAAGAACGTCACTGTTCATTTTACATAGCCAGTTATTGATTACATTTCTTGTAGATGTGTCTTTGTCCGTCTCAAAGCCTTTCATGTGAATATTATAGTGAACAAATAAGCGCTAAATATTTTAATCACAAATTACATTTATAACTTAACATTTAACTCAACAAAACGGTTGACAATATTAATATTTACGACTTATAATATTATGTGATCCAATTACAACAAGTCGCTTTACTAGTATGTTTCTGATGTCGAATGTAAACACCTGCCTCGTTTCGGTAAACTGAATGTACCCCGGAGATTGATCTCTCTAAACCATATATCAGTTACTGAAATTAGCAAAGAAAATATGAAAAAACGACTTCATCGCGGATGTATGGATACTGTCGGTTGGTTGCTCATCCTTCTTTCTGTTTTATACTGAGTGACGAACAGGAAGATACGGATTGTAACAATTCCGTCCTTTTTGGTTTCTATATCTGATTTCGTCTCCGTTTTAGTCATTTTCAGTCATTTTCAAATAAAAACTAGATTTTATAATACATTGTATATATGTTTTCACCTTCCTCATCTTACCATGTGTCCTTTTAAGAAAACATACCGTGAACATTGAAAAGATGTTTAAGTTACAGATAACTGTTTATTTTTTAAAATTTAACTGAAATCTATGTTAAAGCGAGTGTAGTGTTGGTCGAAAAGTCTACAAAGTTTACCTTTAGTACGATTTATCATAAGGAAGACAAACATGAAAACAAATATAGCGTAAGAAATTTATCAAATGTTATACAGTATTCCACTAAACTACATGTTTCAATATTTTATTCACACTTTATTATGACAATAGACTACCGCAGTCTTTTTCGAATGCCTTCTTATCAATGGAGACACGTTTGAAACCCTTCTGGTACTCAAGCTGAGAGAGAAAAAAAACATGATTGTTTTCAGTCAAACAAATGATGTGACAAAAAAAAATCTGCAGCAAAAACAAATGCACGAGTGTTGCGTGCTTAACACTAGTCTCCATATCAAATTATATATTGCCTAGAAGTAATGACACAATCTGAAAACGTGTTTTATTGAAGCGTCGAATAAATGAATTATGCAAGAATTTTCCAAATTTGACAACTTCAGCGGACCATCACATTACAAAATATTTAGTAGGACCTTACACCACAATAAGAAATCTAGCAAGTTTTAAATAATCATGTAATAACGGAAGAATGACGGCCGTATGTCGTTGACCCGACTTCTGCTGCAGCATTAAAACAATCATCTTTGTCTCTGAGTTTGTTACATAAATGTGTTCCTTAAACTGAAGTATGTCACATCCATTAAGCAATCTTTGTATTAACTACAGAAGGAATTAAATCGGGCCCAGAAAATATGGTCCATATAACCGCTATTTTCGCTATACAGTAAAGTCCGTATAACGACTCCGGATATAACGAAAATCTGGATATAAGGAATATAGTTTCTCTGCCCGAGATTTTTGCTTTATTTCTTTTATATGAAAATGTCATATGGATATAACAAACTCCAGATATAAGGAACAAATTAAAATGAGCCAAAGGAGTTCGTTATAAACGGATTTTTATGTATCCAGATTCGTTTAATGTATACATTACTTTGATGTGGCTCCTAATTTATATGTCTAATTTTGTAACAGTACAGATAAAGCAACAGAGATGCACGGGTAGTACAAGCTATATACCCATGTAACCTCTCCGACTATAAGTTTTAAACTACCTATTATCATGCCGCTGTCTCTAAACCAGCATTAAAGAAACGAGATCAACACAATTTCAGCAGTATACTGAACATAGCTTACCTAGAACGTCGTGAAAACACCAACTGCATGTTCTGTTTCGTTCGATTGTCTTCTTTGTCTTATCTTGCGAACCACAAAAATGACAATAACTACGACAAAGATCACTGCCACAGCGACAAAGGGAATGGCTATATACACGTATGTATCTGAAACGAACAATATAGTCTCAGTTACCTTTAGTTAGACCCTGGTCAGATTAACGCTACGAGCTCTGTAGGAGTAGGTTTTCAGTCGAAATTTTGCAAAAGCGCACGGAGTCTGTATGGACATCGTAGACTCTTGCGAGTATCGTACGGATTTTTTGAACTCGTACAGGACTCGGGGACTCGAACCGAGCTCCCGAGTTCTCGCTGCGCTCGTAAAATTTTCGAAGTAGGGAGCAGCTCGTAAGGGCCCCGTACGAGCACCGCAATGGCCCCGGTAGAGCTCGTACGGGCATCAATCTGGGTCAATTAAAATCTATTCATGATATATCCTGAGTATTTTATATACATAAAGAATATTAGTATTTAATAAAGAAGAATGTGTTCGTTATGTCCAGTAGCTCGCTATATCCAGGGTCGTTATATACAGAGTTTACTGAAGCTGATAAGGGATTTTACTTTTATGACCTGCGCATATCACCACAGGCCTGTGCATGTACACTCGACGTGCAGTTTGATCAAAATATTATCTGAAATATCAACTATGCGGTAACTTAGTTTTAACTAATCATCTTTCTAAAAATGTAAAATACTTTCCTACTGGAAAAATCGACAATTTTTTTTTTTTTTCAAATTGGTGAACACTGTTTTAGTTAAACCCACGCACTGTTGAATAAAATTTTACTTAAACCCATGCACTACTTTAACAATTACATTAAATAAGATAGAAGGTAAGTTACCTTTTATGAATAAACAGTAAACTCCGTTTATATCGATGCCCTTGGGGCAATTCAAATATATTCCTTATATCCGGAATATGTACTATCATTACAAAACATCCATATGTAAGAAAGAGGTAGAAAAAATAGTCCTAAAATTGTGTTCGTAATATCCGGAACTTCGCTATATCAGGAGTCGTTACATACGGAGTTAACTGTATTCGCACATTTAGTTAGCTATTGAAATTCATACGGCTTTAGAGCGTAGATATTATAGTTACTTACTGTCTTTTTCATATGTAATTTTTATCCGAACCTCATCAGAAGTATTAAGGCCATCGTGCTTGAATTCAGCAGACAGTTTAGTGACAAGGGCCTGACAATATTCAGTCATGCGTTCTGATGAACATGAAAACGTCTGCAATGAAATTATTTCTGGTATATGCCCATAAATAAACTTGAAACTCATTTTGTAAAGAAGAAAAGAGGAAGCCAACAATATGTTTTGTGTTTACTAGATTAAAAGAGCAAACACTTTAGTTAATACACCGTTCCCCTCCCTCAATACCCTAAAAAAAAGACACAAATCCACACGTTCATGTGGCGCAGCAGGCTTTCATAGGGGCTTACTAACTGAATCGCAGAAAAGTTTTTTTTTTAAACTTAGCCATGACTTCGTCAGAAACTATGACCCAACATGTTATGGCAAAATGCACAGTAAAACCTAATCAAAAGCATTGAACAATTTTCGACAAAATACAAGGACACATTTCAGGGGAATTCGTATTTAAAAGGGCCGTAACTTTAAAACAGCCGTTTTAAACAACTCCAATCAATTCACAATTGCTTGATATCAGTATATAAACTATAATGTAACCAACCTGATAAACTGCGCGCACATAACGTTTTTTGGATTTGCTGTATGTATAGCCACTATAGAACTGTATAGTAGTTGCGCAAGAAGAAATGTCCATCTTTTCAAAATAGACACACACTTGTTTACCAGCGTCGTTTGTCTTGAATAAGAATGTGCATCCGCTGAGTGTGTCTCCGTGGTAAAAAAGATATAGATCCCCATCATCGGGACTGTATGTACCACCGCATTCAGAATCAACGACAGTTACTCTAGTATCTGTGCGGTTGAAAACATTAAGATATATTTAGTAGTTTTTACACATCTGCCTTTTTCTATTTGTTTTAAAGTTTTGACTCTCTCATTTATTTTTCAGTAGGCCTAGTATGTCAGTTACGGTTAAGGCGTGCAGTCTCTCTAACATTTATAGTCAGATTTTATTAATCTTAGAAGATATGGTCGAGTACAGGACCGAAGTGCAGTGGCAACTTTATAGTTTACATACATGGTCAACCACGTGAAATCCTGATTTCGTGACCAAGGTGTGTGTACATGTATTCGTAGAAAGGACATGATGTATTTTACAATAATGGTATCCGTTACAGACTACTCGTTACCCTTAAATCAAGGATATGCCAATGTATTAACTAGCGTATAAACCATCCTCTGCCACAGTGTGCCTAGATGGTACCGACAAGCCATAAGGCTGAAGATAGTAATATTAACTTTGATTAAATGCCCGAACTTGTTGTTATTTCAATGCGGGAAAAACAGCAAACACAAATCAATTGCATTTGTCATGTATTAAAGGAAAAAATGGCTATTTACCACATTTAAATATCTCCACAAGTCCAATTAAAACAAATAGCCTAAGCATGTTCACTTGTATTTTCCTCATAAACTGAAATAAACAATAATATATGTTCATAAATAAAAGGAGGAATCATTACTAAATTAATTTGATATTGAACCTAATTTTATGTGAAAAACAGTTTGAAATTACAGCACATTCAACACTTACTTGTAGTAAGTTATGGTTCAATATGATGTCATCAAATTCGGATATTGGTACTTTAATTATTCAAGCGTATCGTTATATGTCAAGTGAATGTGTACCAAAACAATACAACATGTAAACATGATACAAACGATGTATGAAAATAAAATAAATACGCTGTATTTTGCCAACAGCATAATATAAACTATGTACCCAATGTATTTTGAAGCCTTTGAACCAGAAGATTAACGTAAAAAGTACATATTACTGTTACATTTGTACTTTTAAAGTAATTTATCAATATTGATACTAATAGCGATGTAAACATAAACAATGACCTACTTGCGAGATGATATCCAGTAATCAAATAAATATCTTGTTTTCAATAACTTGTTATAACAATAATAATATAGACATCCTCTTTAGTTTTACTAGATTGCACGCGGATAAAGTCTTCTGTCTGAAAACACAGTTTAATGTGGTGGCTCGTTTGTCAAATCAAAATGCGACAGGACAACACGACGGACACGTTTAGCTTGTTGTCAATCTGGCGACCGATTATTGCATTTCAGAAGGGTATTTCTGGCGATTTTGTCCATGCCGGAAAAACCGGTCTGGCACCCCTCCTATGCCAGACGACTCTTGTAAATTACTTATGATGTAACGTTTTAAACATTTCCTAAACACAACGTCGGGAAATCGTTTGTACTTGATGATAATTCATCATTTTGATAAGTTTGCCTTTAGTAATCTACTTTAAAGTGCAAGACGGTATGCAAGAAAATGTTTCTATCATCATAGTATGGAATGCGGGTTGGGACATGCCACTTGCTAATTGCTACTTGCTAGTTGCCACTTGCTTATTGCAGGTTTGGACATGCCACTTGTTATTTGCGACTTACGTATTGCCTATTGCTAGTTGCTAATTGTCACTTGCCACTTGCTTATTGTCACTTGCCACTTGCTAATTGCTAGTTGATACATGCCACTTGCTAATTGCCACTTGCTTATACTTAATTGCTACTTGGGATATGCCACTTGCTTATTGCCACTTGCTTATTGCTAGTTGGGACATGCCACTTGTTAATTGCCACTTGCCAATTGAGACACTTGCTAATTGCCACCTGCCATTTTCTTATTGCTACTTGGGACATGCCACTTGCTAATTGCTACTTGGGACATGCCACTTGATAATTGCCAATTGGCATTTGCTAATTGCCACTTGCTTATTGCTACATGCTTATTGCCACTTGCTACTTGCCATTTTCTCATTGCCAATTATCATTTCTAATTGCCACTTGCTAATTGCGTTTTGCTAATTTCCACTTGCTATTTGCTTTCTGCCACTTGTTACTAATTGCAAGTTACCTTTGGAGTCGTCCAAACGTACCGTTCTGCATAAGTTTCATCAGTTCACCGTCATGGGTCTACATAGACATGTAGGACATGTGTCTGATTAAGAAACGTACTATAATTCAATT
>JAFMSR010002851.1:0-19622 GCA_022818135.1 Saxidomus purpurata | reverse complement strand
GCTGCCACTGGTATCAAATTACGAGTGCACGATCTCTGTTTATTTTGTATTATATTTCTGTCGTCCTAAATTCGCAACTGTCGTAATCAAAGGGTTCGCAGAGTGACCAGGTCCAAGAAAATAAATTCTATCATCCATGTTTTTTTTTAAACCAGCATGTATGAATTTTTTGCAATCCCATTAGCCAGTCCAAGACACGCCACTCGCTGTGACCTACACTGCTGACTTATGAGATGGTGTTGAACCAGGATTACCGGCTAAGGCCGGCGTGGACGAAGTGTGACGCAATATGTGTCGTAGGAGGACCTGTTTTTAGTGTCTGACCCTTTGAAAGTATGCAGTCATTTCTTGGTGCAATATTTTGGATAACTATTCATACGTGGGTTGTGAACCATACCATTTTAGCTTTATTCAAATTGGAAGAAAATATGCTGAAATTACGAGCCCAACTAATTCTGTGCCAGGGCTTTTTGCTACATACGCCAACGGCCATCCTTCACGCAGTAAAGACAGACACTTATGTAATGTCAGTTTGTAAAATGGATCGGTCTTGCAGTCGAAATGCTGAGGCTGATATATTACTGGTTTTTCTCTCAGCCTGGTGCTCAGTATGTCACTTTTGAACAAATGCTTCATGTGTCAGACTTTTACACATTAATGAAAGTATATAAATTAGAAATACCAATTATAATATAATTGTAGGTATTTAAAGAAAAAGATTCAGTATGTTCTACAGCCAAGATATTCTGCAGAAGAGAGGTGGAAGATTTTCCAAAATATGGTAAGATTTAGCTGTTATACTTAAGTACATGTAAAGACTGAAATCAACAGATTGTCAGATAAAACAGATCCAAATGTGTTTTGTCAGCGCTACTACCATAATTTGCTCATAAAGAGGTGCATTAATCTCTAGTCTTATTTGTATTGGACATTATATGGCAACAATTTAGATATAGCAATTACAGACACAGTCCTGATTTTGCAAATTGCGTGATTTATATGTATTTTGCCTTTTTAACTATTTTTTATTACTTTAATCTACAAATTCAGGGCCCTCACCGCTTAATATTGGCTGCTTCCCCCCGCCGAAAAAGTATCTTTTTTTCCCCTCCAGAGATAAAAACTCCCCCCTCAGAAATCAAAGGAAATGTCTAAAAAAAAGTTACGGAGAATCCACGATCCCTCAATTTCAATGTAAGAGTATCTAAGAGAGGTAAATCAATATATTGTAACGAAACACAGTGTTACCTCCCTTGCGCTACACATGTGCAGTCGCTAGTTCTGTAACTCGTTTCCGTTTTTGTTGTACAATGTCAACATGTCCCACAATACGAAGTTGTATTGAAAATAGGTTGATGAAAAAATTTCCCCCTTTTGGCAAAATCGATGCGAAAATTCCCCCACCTGAGGGCTGCGGACCCCTTCCCCCAAAGTAAAGTGAGGGCCCTGAAATTGATCCACTCTTGTTGGTATCCATCCTTAGTTTTAACTTCTGCATTAACTTTTAAGTTCAACTTCACACTCTTACATCATTTCCAAGTACTGGCAAGTAGCAAATCCACTAAGATTCACTGACAAAGAATTAGATGAAATTTCATGTAGAAAAGTTTTTACTTATTTACCGGTAGCCCATGTTTGATATAAAAATATTAAAAGGTTGGCAGCAACAAAGATGTCAAAGCTGAGTCGAAGAGAAATATCCAGTGTTGATGTCTACAGAAGCTGGTAAGGCAGTTGATTACATAAATATCTTGAGATAGTTCTGAGGAGCAACAGTAATTGCTTTTTTTCCTTAATTTTCATGTTAAAGGGGCACTCCCTACATCTAGCAGATTATATTCTCGAAACATAGATTATGTGTTCAATGAACGTAAAATGATAAATAAATACAATTTCAAAGAAGAACCTATGGCGAAAAATGCCTCATTTTACCGCAATTAATCAATATAGAGGCTTTCCGTAAAAAATCACATCCCCCCATTAATTGTACAACAACAACTCTACATAGAAGATTGAATGGTTTATGGTACTGCAGTATATTTTAAACGGCTGATTTTATGGATAATGACTAGGAATGCATAGCTGAAACTTTTAGGTTAAGTTATAGTACTTCGAAAGATTCTATTATTTATGTCTTGGAGGTAATTTAGTTTGACATTAGTTATAGGGTATGTCCCTTTAATTAGTTTAGTTTATACTAATTTATTTTAGCTCGATTGTGAAGAAAGCTTTGAGCTTATCGAGTCACTCTCGAGTCCGCTTCCTGGAAAAACCAGTACTGGTGTCTTATGAGGAGGTACGGTCGTGACTTTGGTAAGGCTCGAACCCGCAACCTCCGGGATTGTTGAGCTCTGTATCATTAAAATCACTGATATCAATCAATGTAAGCAAACAGTGTTTAAAGTCCTGTTAGCATGTGGTTGTGGCTTTTATATTACCAAAACAGATACATGTATCACCGGTGAAATTAGTGTATAAGAATTTATTTTAGTTTGATTATGAAGAAAGCACCATAGGTCTTTACATTCATTCCACAGATGTTATCATACTCAGGAGAGAGACAAGAGTTTTTTTTATTCCTGCTACCCATTTACAGCAGGGTGGACTGAGGCGGCATTAGTGTCTTTGCCAAAGAATACACCTCATGCTTGGGCTGGAATTTGAACAAGGGACCTCCTGTACTGGAGGCAAACTTCCAAAACACCATTCAGCTATCAAGTCCTGGGTAAAATTGTGTTATTTCACTTATTTGTCTGAAAAACTTTTGTAACATTGCTTTTAAATTGAAAGTACATGCTATAAATATAGAGCTGTATTTTTCTAATGATATTCTGAGTGATAGATGTACAAACATGTATGATTGCAGCAATGAGATTCTAGCTTATGTAGAAGTGCGTGTAGCACCAGCCTATGGACAAGATCATAGAACTAGATTCTCCTTGTATTTGTCAGCATTACTGATGTATGGTGTGGTGAGGATACATTCTAAACTCTGCGAATATCTTCTCCGTAAGTATTGGACACTGTTCACTGCGATTTATCTTCCTCATGAAAGACCTAAAGCTTCATGTTTTAGGTCTAAACAACAAATGAAATATAATGGGTTTTAAACTTTTATTGAAGTTTTATCAGTGCTTTACTTAATTACTATAGAAAAATCAACAATGATTTACGGAATGGCCTTTTATGTCTGAGGCCTCACATGAATACTGGTCGACAGTGAGCTGAGTGGTGTTTAGATGAACTGTGGTCTTCAATATTACAAGGCATGCACACTAACCAAAAGACCGTTTAGACACCAGACATGTTCTGTCTGGCTTTGAAAGAAAAATTTATCATAATAGACTAAGTTTATCTAAAGGTGTTGGTGAACCATGTTTAAGGTTGTTGGTTTGGTCCTCAGCTTCAAAGTTGTACATATTATGGTTTATTTTTCCATAGAGCAGGTTTAATCTTTTTATGTTTGAAGCATCAAATGTATAATGCTTCAAACATAAAAAGATTCAGATGATTTGAAGTTAAAATAAAGATAAATTCATAAAAGTATTGCCAAATGTAAAGTAATAGTATGTTTTATTTGATTTTACAGTTGATGCAAAAGCAACACTGAATCGGGTAAAATCTGTACCTACATTAATTGACCTGCAGCAGATGCCACAGTAGGTGACATTCAAATTCAAAGAAATTGTTTTAAATATTACAGTTGGTTTTACATACAAAGTGTATTACTCGGACAAATTAACCTGATCCTCCTGACCTCTATTTCCATAGTTTCACGGTCGGTGTGGATGACGGATTGTGATGAACACTAGCCACTCAGAAATTGCTATTCATAACACCATATCAGAAAACTGGTCTCAATGTCAAACTTGAATCAAGCTGATCTGTTTTGCTTTTATTATAATAGGTCAGTTTAATAAACAGTTGCCCATTTAACTTAAATTCAGTTACAAGTACTGTATGTCACATGACCTTGCTTCTAATCCAAGTAATTTCCCTATAATTGCATTTAATTATCTGTGTACTTTACCTGACAAGGTAAAAACTTCCTTTTTGCAGAAAAAAGTTCTGTTCTATCGATATCAGAACTTGTATATTTTTTCAATAATTTGTAAAAAGATATAGGGCACTTACGGTTGTTTGGTATTATGTATAAGTTAGAGTTTATTAAGTCAATTTTTAACAATTAAGAAACCCAAAGGGAGCGACCGGGGTTTCTTAACTGTTAAAATTTGACTTAATAAACTCTAATTTACTTAGTGTTTAACCTCATTTGACCTTTTTCATAGCCATCGATATGTTTTGTGGCACGGACCTATGTGTATATAGGTCCGTGATTGTGGGCGGGGCTAAAGTGCTTTCTATTTAGAGCGAACTCTTAATAAATTAAGTGATTTCAGTAGGTAGTTTTAATAAAAAAGAAAGACGTTTATTTGAAAATCTGAGCGATTCCATTGGTGGGCAAATTGGGTTAAACACTAATGTAAATTATACAGTAATAAGTGACATGGTGTGAGACATACTGGCCTATAATGAACTTCAAGTAAAACATTAAACTCAGATAAAACAGTTATCTTTTTTTCATGCGTAGAAATTTGTAAATTAATTTTTTTAAGTAAAGAGTTAATCAAAAATATGACAGCCTATTAAAGACACAATATTAGTCCATACTGGGCCTACAGCATGCTGAATTGATTAGTAACACGTGGATAACAAGTGTTAAGTAATGTTTGAAAAATACAAAACTGTAGTCTTTATATATAGATGCATGTTGATTATAGGGCAGATCTAGTGACCAATCCTGAGTTACTGTTGATGAATGTTCAGCAAGAGCAGGATCTATACCTGAGCCAGCTTGACATGGAAACCTTGAGAACTGGACATATAGAACCTGTAAACTTAATGTTGCAAATTTCATGTTCCTTTCATTTCATTTGTTCATACTGTTAGACAGTAAGTCCCTCTGGTTTATTTCTGATTTGTGCCAATTTTGTGCAAAATTGGCGAAAAATCTCTTAAATGCTGAAGACTAATTAAATATCATTTTGAAATATTCTTGTCGTGGAACAGAAAAATTGTCGCCAAATGTGTGATTCTATCACATTTGGCGACATTGACGAGTGGACAGAGGGAGTTAATCTTGACCCTTCTGAGATTTTGTTATTTCATAGGTTTTATGCATTTTTATATGGCAATATTTACACACTGTTTAGTTTTACTTCTGTTCTTATGTATTGCAGTATTTAAATTCAGAGATTTTTTAACCCTGATTTTGTGATGTTTGCAGTTGAAGTTGTTATACAAGTTTTACACGCATTTCGTTCATTTTAAATAGGCCGACAGTTAACCTTATCATGGTTCCTGGGAAGAACCAGTACTAGACCCTTATTCGCTATAAGAAACCACTAGTACCAACTTTTTCACATAAAGAGTAGTGGTCAGTAGCAGCTAGGGCTCAAACCCATAACCTGCAATCTTTGAGAGGTTACAATGATTTCTAGTTAGTGACTAACTACTCGACCACATAGGCAGGTGCTCTTGTGGTGGTACAGGGTATCCATTTTCCTAATTTGAAGTACAACGTGAAATTCGGGGACTAATTTCGGGGACAAATTATTTGCCAGAGTTGAAATTTCAATTAAGCCAATGGTGTCTTGAGTGCTGTTACTCCATAGACAGGGTTTGAGAAAGAGCTGTTATTTGATAAAATTATAAATATCTCTTGGGTCATATTACACAATGTAAAATTGTAAAACTCATTTTTCTCAAATTTGACATTTTATGCTTCATTTTTCTCAATTGAAAAGGTTGGGGATCAAGATCTGAAAAGGTGGAAAAATTATTTTTGCAGTAACCTTTTATAGTGAAAGGCTTGTGATAAGTGACTGTAGAAATATCCATTTTAGTAGTTGATCTAAGCAGAAACTCTCCGAATGAGTATGGATGTATGATCCGGCATCCATCATCTTTCATGAGCATTTTCAATTAAAGCTCTTCTCAAAAACTACACGTCAGACATTGATCAAACTTGCTCTGTAGCATCCTTGCATTGACCTCTTTCAAAGAAATTGGAAATGGTTTCAGTTGGCTGCTGTTACTTAAAATACTAAAATCTTTAAACGGTTTCTTCTCATGAACCAGTTGACGGAAAGTCATCAAACTTGCTCTGTAACATTCATGCAATTTAAAAAACAAACAGGAAATGGTTATGGTCCAGTGCTTTGAGGGGCTGCTGACACTAAAATTAGAACATAAACATTAAATGTCTTATGAAACAATGGATGGAATGTCATCAAACTTCCTCTGTAGCATCTCTGAATAGTTTCCTTTCAGAAAACAGGAAATGATTCTTGTCCAATGTCCATAGCACACGGGGGCTGCTGACACTAAATAATATAAAAACCTTAAAATAGTTTCTCCACAGTACTGCACAATACTACAGAACTATATGGTATTAAATAGCACTAAGTCTTGGTGACACTTATCACAGCTGCTGATAGTATGAAATACAACTTACTAGATGATCGACTTGGGGTCAACTAGGAACTTATGTTCATTAGTAAGCATTAAACACAAGCATACAATTATTTTCACATAATTACATTATTTGGGGTTTTATGAAGGGATCTGGTCCAGCCAAGATTTGGATCACCTAACTCCAAAGCTGGTTGGAACAATTTGAAAAGAAACAAATGTTACATAATGGCCGGGTTTTCAAATATGAAACATTTTTTTTTTCAAATTGGTCAAAAATTTCTGAAAAAAAAAATTCTGAAATGTCTCAACTTTAAGGACTAGCCAATGTTTAGAACTTAATTTTGTCTATTGTATCTAGTTTAACTTGTTTAGATATATTCCAAATAGGGAAGAAATGTTGACCTACATTTTCTTTTATAGGGAGATTTTTGGCACATGAATGGGTCAGAAATTATTGATGCTAGTCCGCGTAAGAAGAGGAAAAAGACAAAACCTGAAGGTTTGTAAATCTATGAAAAAGTTAAAAGTCTTAACAAAAGAAAACCTTTTTTTACATGGATAAAAATATTGATACTTATTTAAAAGTTGTATGATCAAGTATCACAAACATTTTATGGTGATTCTAGCAAGTGCCTCACAAAGGTGTTTTTGGGGAAGCTTAGCAAATGTCTCACAAAAGTTAAATAGTGAAGTTCAAGCAAGTGTCTCACAAAAGGCGTTATAGCAAAGTTTGAATCATATAGAGACATGATGTAGATAATAACAGGCAAGTGTCTCGCAAAGATTTATTGTGAGTTGGCAATTAAGTTTGTCGGAGGTTTTATGGTGAAGTAGGCAAGTGTCTCAGAAAGTGTTGGTCTAGACCTAACAGGAGCAAGATGTACTTTTGACCTGTTGAAATTATGTTTGTACCTTATATGCTGTTAAACTTGTTTCTGATTTTCTAAGCCTATATAGATGTAAAGTTGTCATAGAAATATGAGAAAATTCATGAATTGGAATACTTATCTTGTATTAATTGGATTTTACTGAACGTAACAATATGATATACATGAATAAACCTTTGCAGTTCCAAATATTTTTTATTGGACTATGCCGGTCAATTTAATTAAAAATAAGATAATTCTAAAGAAGTATTTTTTATCATGTTGACATGGAAATTTGAGGATGAGACAAAATGAAGATGATAGTTTAAAATTGTATGTTTCATTTTTATTCTTTTATTCATCATAATATTATACAGATTTGTATTATTTTTACATATTTTTGTTTAAAGAAGTATTCTGTAAAAAACTATCATATAAAGTACTGTTGTTAAAAAAAAAATTGCCTACCTACCTACCCAACTTCAAAAAGTAGGGTTGAGAGACAGCAAAAAAAGATTTTTTTAAATGAGGCCTCACATATAAGCAGAGCCACTGTTTTTCAGACCATTGTTGCATAGTTGTTTTGAGCTTGTACTTGTCAAATCTTGGTTCATGTGAACAGTCTGGCATTGCATTGTTTAATTGATTATCAAGGTTCTTGATTTTCAATATAAGTAGGTGATTCTGTGTAAATTAATGCCACTAAATTTGCTTTTAAGAATAGTATGTTTCATAAAAAATTCAGAGGAACCAGTGCTGCAAGTAGCTAGTGCAGATGAGATAACCATGAAGGAGCCACCGCCCCTGCTTCTTGATACTCCACTCTCACCTATTCCGGTATGGTATATCCTTTTGATGGGTATTATTGTCACCACTAGAACCTTTCTTACATAGAGCAAATGCAAGCAGAGAAGAATTGAGATAATGCAGTAACATTGCGAAGGGAATATGCATTGATGCAATACAGTTTTCATATGTACTGTGGCATTTACTGAGTGGTATAATATGTAGTAGTACATTACATGCTTGATCATCTAGCCCAAAGTAAAAATAACTTATTGCATACTATGTTTTGTAACCTATGAATAGACATTGAGAATAGAACCAAATTTTTCTTTAGTTCCCATCATGACTAGCTTACATTTTTCTCTAAAGGTTGAGGCATTGTGACTTTGTGTTCTGCAGATTTTATTATAACTGACTTTAGGTTGCCAAAGACATAGAGCTACCAATGTTAGATGGTCAACAGATTGACTTCTTGCTTGGGGATCAGACAGAGGAGCCACGGCTACAGGTATCAGACCTCCAACCGACCAGCACACCATTCCCTGCGGACGCTGACCACACTACCAGACAGAGGTTAAACTTCCAAGAGACTTCAGTTATTGAAAGGTATGATGGCTGTAGATGTTAAAACTAGGTACTGGTTTAAAGATTATATTAATTATATATTATTATATTTAAGATCAATAATTGTCTGCTGTCTGTTCATCTAACGTCGTTCAATATAATTTTCCAAAACCACAAGGCCCAGAGCTCAGATATGTAGTACACAGCATTGTGAAGTGACCTCTATCAAGTTTGTTCAAATCATGCCGCTGGGGTCAAAATTGACCACTCCCAGGAGGTCACTATATACTGACCCTCATAGCAACAAGTGAATTTGTTAGGTAATTGAATTTTTGTCTTTTTAAATGTGCATTTACACCTCACGAAAGATTGAACTTATTTTAATGTCTGAAATTGCGCAATTCTTAATTTTTAACCAGGTTTTCCGGTTACTAGATTGAGGTATGTCGGCGGGCGGGCGTAAACAATTTCTTCTGTGCGCAACTCCTACATTTCTCAACGGATTTCAACCAAACTTTCACAGAAGTATTGTCATGAAGTGCCCTGGCGCATATTGTCGGGGTTTTGTGATTTGGTCATTTTTGACCTAATTATGGCCCTTTGTTTTTTTTCACATATGTAATTTTTCTGTGCGCAACTCCTTCTACACTTCTCAAGGGATTTCAACCAAACTTTCACAGAATTATTGTCACCAAGTGCCCTGGCGCATATTGTCGGGGTTTTGATAGAGTTATGGGCCTTTGTTTTTTCCCACATAATGTAATATATATATATAGAGAAATACTCTTGTGTGCAACTCCTACATTTCGCAAGGGATTTCAACCAAACTTTCACAGAACTATAATTGTGAACTAAAGAATTTTGAATATATAATGTTATGCCCCTGGTCATCCGTCCGTTAGCAATTTTGTGTCTCCTTATTTAAGTATATATAAAAGGGAGAATACTCTGTTATTATAAAAGGGAGAATACTCTGTTATTACTGTCTATTTTTAGAATAGATTACCAGTCCTGTATACTTTGGAGTATTCTGTTACAGTAAGATGACAAAATTTCTCATGAGACCAGCGGTTCAAACCCCACATATAATTTTTGCCTGAATTATGGCCCTTTGTTTTACACATGTAATATATAGAAGAAGACCTTTGTTTCTTTTCACATTATGTATATCTACTGACTTTAAAAACACATTTGCGCTCGGCCAGCAGACTGGAAAATGAAAACCTGGTTTTGTGACAATTTCCTGTCACTTGTTATACTAATTTATATAACCTTGAAACAAGTCCTTACAACAGGGATACAGATTAACGGTCGCCCAGTCGCCCATGGCGACTAAAAATCGCGCTGGGCTAATAAAAGTAGAAAGTTCAGTCGCCCAGGTGGCGATCGAAAATCCGTCCCGGGTATATTTGCACTTTTCGGCAAAAAAGTGCGTTTCCCGTAATTATTCTTTGCGCTGCTTTCATTTCTTTCGCTTCTTCACTCACCGGCGTTGTTCCGCTTCCGTTTTCAATCTTAATGTTTTGATTCTGTAAAACTTTTGATGAATTTTCGCTCGCGCTGGCTAAATAATTTAAAATTAGTGCAAAATGTGGAGATATTAGGAACCCAGAATTAAAAACAACTTCAAACTACGGCCGAAAAACGAAAGTACATGAAAGAATACAATAAGAAAATGCGGTCCCGCAGCTACAATGTCAGTTGGAGTGAGAATCGTAAATTAATGGAAGACTATAAGAACTTCTTGATAAAAGACATATTCAAAGCAAATAATCTGCTTATATCTTTTAAATGGGAAAATGGCCGATCTGAGAAGTGGTGACAAACTTTCAGATCTGATTTTATTGAAATAAGTTTGCAAAAGTCTTTATATTTTTTTAGATATGGTAAACAGATTCTTATTGCATATAAGACAATTAAATATCATTATTTATATTAAAAAAAAAAATTTTTTTGTTCAGTTTGTGATAGTATACTTCGAGCAAATGCAAAATACCGGCTATTGTCACTAGTTTACAAATGAAGTAGGGGTCATTGAAATAGGTACAACAGATTTGGTAATTCTGCCTGAAGTATTCTTAGGGTCACTGAAACTGGTCCTTCGAGGATACATGTATAATTCATTAATAATAATAATATATATGTATGTCCCAGACATACTTATTTGAATATTAACATGTTTTTCTTCTCTATTTTATCTCTATATTATGTCGCCATTGAGGGTGGACTACTACATTTTTGAGTGGGCTACCAGAATCTGAAAGTTAGTAGCCCAGTTGGCTAGTAGCTGAAAAAAGTTAATCTGTATCCCTGTTACAACATATATATATTGGCTCTCAAGACTCAGTTCAGAAGGAATCAACCTCGAAAACAGAGAGAGAGGCAACATGAGTGGAATTATCTGTGTCATGCCTATGGACACTACTGCTTCTTGGGAACTGGTGAGGATCAAACCCATGTCCCTTCTATTTTGAGGCAAACATGCAACCACTGCACCAAGGCAGGGATACTTAATAAAATGTTATCGGATAATGTTTCTTACTACAGTCAAAGCTAAGCCACACAAAAACACTCTACCTACTTAAATTTAGAAGTGCTTTCCCTTTTGAAAAATGAGATAGGAATTTAAATCCATTAAGTTTGCAAGTCTGGTTTAAGCAGGAATGAGAGTTGCATTGTGGTTTGATTTCTCATGCATATTTCTTTACCAGTAAATGCATATGTTCTTAAAATTTACAATTGTATGTGGCAATTTATCTTGAAATCAATCATAAAGTTTCATAACGCTAACAGTTTACAAGTTTTTCAATATAATGTGTTTTTAGACACGCAGACTTTTAGAAGTTGAACATTTTGTCAGCTACAGGGTTATTTTGATTAAAGCAAAATTCCTTTTGCATATGTCAATATTTTTACGCTTGTTTCAAAAGCAGAGTCGTTGATTTGCATTAACAGAGAATATTTTTGTTTTATATTTATTTGATTGTGATATTTACCATGCAGCCCTAGTCGTATCATGCAGGAGGATAGAGAAAAGACACCTGAGCGATTACCAGCAGCGGAGATACCAGAGACTCGTGCAGTGCCACCGTCCCCAGGTGTAACACAGATTATTACAAGCCCTTTACCCAGGAGACAAATACCAGTATGTAGATATAGTCATGCACAGTGTTTTATGAGGAAAATAGTAGCTTCGTTGATTTATCAAGATAAAATAAAATTGTGATTTTGATGTAACTCAAGTTAAACATACGTGTAAAATGTTTTGGAATACATGTATAGGATTGTTTTTATTAAAGCCCTAACAAATAAGGTTTAGTTATAAATCATCAAAATGTATTGGGACCTTTAGAGGAATTGTTTTCTTTCATGTATCACAGTTTGACTGGCACTTAAAATATTTTATATCGCATCATCTTACACTTATAGTTAAATTTAAGGTAAAGAAACTAATGTAACCAGACTTGATACATAAATGGCTCATATAGAGAGGATTTTTAGGTTTTGTAATAATTAAGATATGAATTTGGAGTCAGTTGGAACAAGATCAAGGTCACTGATTCTAAAAATACACAGTAAGGTAAGGTGTAAGGCAACATATTCGCTGAAAGTTAAAATAGCCACTTGTTTGTAACAGGGCTCAGTTTGCGGGTGAATATATGAATCGCTTTCAACTAGTTGCCTTAGTATATTTTGAAATGGTTTAATATTTGTGATCAATGATAATTCCCTACACATACAATTAATTAATTACCATTTATCTCAAACTACAAGAAAGGTTTGGTCGCATTTTTTTGCAGGAGTTACAGTATTTTTCAGGCGTAATGTTTTACTTGCTCAAGTGTTTAGGCTAAATGTCATACGTCAAGGTCAAAAAAACCTTGCTCCGTTGTTTCATTGTTTATCCTTGTAGGCAACAAAGCTGCCTCTGTGGAACTTCCTGTTTCTTGTAAAGTTCTACATTAAATTTGCCCTTCAAGCCCCCTGAATTTCAGAAATGGACTGGTCCATCTTTCAATATTGAGGTAACATTACCTGATTTCCAATGAAAACAGATGTGCTTACTGGTCATGATCTGCATTGGCCACAAAGGCAGTAACTCACTTGTTGACATCAGTAGGATAAAGGTTAATTAAATGAAAACATTTTTGCATATGTTTATGTTACAGTAATATATCAGTTGTGTATATATTTCTTACACAGGGGAAGTCTCTAGAGTTGGAGCTAACTCCAGTTTTACCAAGTCCAACACAACGTAAACGTAAAAGGCAGTTAGCATTTGCTGATGCTGAGACCCAGATTCACAAGACAAAGATGAGACAAAATATGACCACAGGAAGTGACACTTGTGAAAAATTTGTAAGTGGTTATGATATTATTGATAAAGCATTGTGAAGGTAGAGCAGGTATTACGGAAAAAAGGGTACATGTATTAATAGTTGTAACATGCTGGAAAAAAATAGGGCTGGCAAAAGATTAAGACCAAGCAAGCAATTCTTTCTTCTCTGAGCTAGAAGCAAAGAGACTTATTTAGTTTACTCAAAACAAGTTCAGAAGAGGCAAAAGGTATGGGGGTATCTTTGTCATTAACGCAGTTCTTTTTTCAATATTTTATCCCCCTGCCAAGGCTATGGGGATATGGTAATGGGCTTTGTCCGTCTTTCCTTCACAATTTTGTCCTGAGCATAACTATGAATGTGTTCATGTGGATTTTATACAAACTTTACCCACAGACAGAGGACATTAAGAGAAAGTGCAGTGTACAAGGATCTTAACTCTAGCTTGTCCTATTTTTGAATTATCTCCCTTTATTTAATTTTCTTGTCCGGGCCATAACTCCTTAAGTACTAAACTGAATTGATTCAAATTGCATACAGGCAAAGAGGACATTAAGATGCAGTGCAGTGTCCAAGAACCATAACTCAAACTTGCCCTGGTTTTTAGTTATCTCCCTTTATCGATTTTTTGCATAAAACTTTTGTGCAAAGCATACAATTTCAGATTTTTAGAAGTAGAAGTTGGGCATTATCACAGAGAAAGTGCAGGTGAATAACCCTCAACATGTTATAATTACTAATGCTTTGATAAATTAGAACCTATACCATATCCATTCCACTCACCTCAAATTTCTTGGTCATAGAAAGAGAACTTGGTTGGGGGATGGCCATGTCTTACATTGCTCTTGTTTATTTGGTAATAATCTGTTGAAACTGAAACCAGTGTTATGCTGCACATTTTATTGTATTTTTCAGTATTTTATTAATTATATTTTGCACATAATATTACATATAATGTCTGGTCATTTTTCAATACTGGGTATATTTTTGATTATTAGAATTTTAACTTCTCATAGGAAATAGAAGTTAATCAGTTAAAAGCCATGTCACAGATTTCTTTGTTTTGTTAAATGTAATCTTCTCTGGCATTTTTAATTCAGTGACATTTGTGGCTTTGCTATTTTAACAGAATGATTTAAGTAAGAATATTTGAAAACATAGCTGATAACTAAGTTTGCATGAAATTTATGTAACAATGAAAGGTGCTAAAAGGCCAATCTGCACTGTGGTGTAACCGAGACGGTTAACATTTTTTCGGAATTTCCAAGATGGCGGACGAGAGTGGATGTGAAAAGTAGGTGTCTTACTTTTTTCCTCGTAACTAGTTAAAAACGAATTTCAGAAATAGAATTCTTACACAGACCGATAGAAAAATGATTTTGCCATTCTAGGCTTTATCCGTTTCATTAAACAGTGTCTACTTTTCTAAATATCGTTGATAAAAGTGAACCAAATGCCGGTGCTCTGAAATGAAGCGAGAGGTCATGTGTGTTTTTCTCGGCAAAAGTTAATTCTTTGATGGATAAGTCCACGAAAACCACTACTCGGTAGATTCTGTTGTTATCTTAAAGAACGAAAAGCTGAATGTTGATATATGTACAGGAAATGGGCGAAAAAGCCACTTACACGAAATATGCTCTGTACGGTCCATATACATATGTTGAGTCACACGTTTCTTTCACTGTACGGTTCGTATATGCATAAAACTGTTCGGTGCGTAGCAAAATTTAAACAAAATTACTGTACGGTCCGTAGAAGAAACCTAGATGAAACAGTACGATGGGTTTTTGTAATATATAGTTTGAAGCTAACATAAACATAGTTAAACAGCTTACATGAGCGTATTGCACTGTAATGATAAATAATTGCAAATAAATCTAAATCACATAGGCTACTTTATCAGCTGGTAGATTTGTTGTTAATATTTACGCTAAAAATTTCTTTATACAATATCTACAAACTGACATATAGTTTCACATTGAACTTTCATGATCATTAGAAATCAAGTCATGGCATCAAAATGTAGAAGAACATTGAATGCTAGTTTATTTCTGACAGTATTCATATCATTCAAAATCTCTTATTAACGTTATATACTGTCTTCATGTTCGTTTTCTTCATTTTAAAAGCATGTCCCGGAAGTATCATTTAATCTATACAAATATATACAGTTGTACTTAGCCGGAGCTGTTAAAACTGTTTGCGACAATTAAAACCGTATTTACAGTCGCAAATGTCAAAATCACTAAATACCCTTTTCTAACGCACAAATTGAATGTGTTTTAATGCGATAATTAAAACGTCGTTGGATTCTTGCGTATACGTTATTTAATAGTCGCAAATTTAAACGACGTCACCGATCAGAAACGACGTTACTGTGTGACACCGGTCAACAAGTACTTCCGGGTCGTTGTACCTTATGAAGTAGTTCTTTGGAGATTTGAAGTCTCCATTTTAGAGCTGTCTGTGGATGGCTTGATGAAATGTATAAGTTGTATTTATTGTTGTTCTGTAAATTTTTGGCCATTTCTGATTACTCTAACAGTTGTTTTGTTTGTCTTCTTCAGGAATACATTTTGTGATGGAAGAGTTCAAATATTACTACGCGCCGGCATACATGACAGCTGTGTATTGGAAATTTGTACAGTGTCTCCAGATATTGAGTGATAGCAAAAAAGTTCATTGTCGACAATGTAACTTTTCTGGTGTAGATTGACTGTGATAATGACGAAGATGAAAAATATGGACAGCTGATTGTTGTGAAAGCCAGAGGAAATGTGCAAAAGTGCTCTAATTACGATAGAATCAAATGGGACAAAAATGACCGGTGTAACACCTTACATCGGTACTGCGTTAGAAACGTCGATAACTGCGTTAGAATGAGCGTTTGCGTAGAAAATAACCCTTTGCATTTATTCACCGTTTGTAATATCTGGTCATGTTAAAACCGAAATAGCATCCCTTTCAGCGTTGTTATCGTCTAATAGACAATGATTTGGAGTACTGATACGCAGTTATTAGACACGAATGCCGGAATTTTAAACAATGAACACCGCTGGAACGGACGTTATTTCATAAATGAACAATATCGTTCTATTCTAAAATTATTTATTTTCATTTGCTTATTGTTATGTTATGAATATTGTTTAACATGTACTATTATACATATAGCCATATTTCTCTTTCCTTGTGATTATTGTTTACTTTTATACATACTGTTTGCTTTTCTAGATTTGTTTATTTTATACATGAAGGTATTTACAGAATTGGAGATGTATTCTTCAATGATTGAATATTTAACGTTGTAATTAATAGCCAAAGATTGGCATATTTTTATCTTTTTATAATATTTATGCCTTCTTTTTTGTTTAATTTTCTAATTTTATGTACCTAGACGGGCTTGATTTTTTATTCATATATAAAAGAAAATGATGAAAAGGTTCAAACATATAAAAAGGATTTTTCTACAATGTGTACATAAGCAGCAACATATAATTATCATATAGTTTCATAACATGTACCAATTCCTTACGGACATATTTCTGAGTTAAAAATAACCAGTCGGGATATGAAATGGGAAAAATACATTCAAAAGCATTCTAGCTAAATAAAATAATACGTATTATATTATTGTGTTTGTCTCATGGCATAGTACCCACAATCACATATTTTCAGGTGTTTTTTTTTTGCAGTCAATGATAACTTCATATTCTTACACCACACTGACAATACACCACACTGACAATGCTATTAGTACACGAACTACTTAGTGAAAAGTCTGTTCAAACAAGTAGAAGAGTCGACGTATCATACGTAAATTGTTTCGTTCAATGATTATTCTGCATGTGTGTATTCAACTTTATACATTGTCAAGTTTAAGTCCATGACAAACATGGGGCAATATTTTTGCTTCACATGCTTTGTGGTTTTCTCGCACTGAAAATGGATTCCTGGCTGGTTCAAAGTTCTAAGATACCTTTCCAGACTTCCTTGTCCGTTTACCACGCCTTCGCTCCTCTGTATCGAAAGAGTGATCCCTGAAAAATATTAATTATTATGATCATTTTCATTACCGATATTATTTCCGGAATGAACTTACGCAATACGCTCATGTAAGCACTTTTTGTTCATGTAAGCTTCAAACTATATATTACAAGAACCCATCAGTACGGTTTCATCTACGGACCGTACAGTAATTTTGTTCAAATTTTGCTACGCACCGTACAGTTTTTATGCATATACGAACCGTACAGGGAAAGAAACGTGTGATTCAACAAATGTATATGGACCGTACAGAGCATATTTCGTGTAAGTGGCTTTTTTGTCCATTTCCTGTACATATATCAACATAAAGTATTTTGTTCTTTAAGATAACAACAGAATCTACTGAGGAGTGGTTTTCGTGGACTTATCCATCAAAGAATTAACTTTTGCCGAGTAAAAACACACATGACCTCTCGCTTCATTTCAGAGTACCGGCATTTGGTTCACTTTTATCAACGATATTTAGAAAAGTAGACACTGTTTAATGAAACGGATAAAGCCTAGAATGGCAAAATCATTTTTCTATCGGTCTGTGTAAGAATTCCATTTCTGAAATTCGTTTTTAACTAGTTACGAGGAAAAAAGTAAGACACCTACTTTTCACATCCACTCTCGTCCGCCATCTTGGAAATTCCGAAAAAATGTTAACCGTCTCGGTTACACCACAGTGATCTGGTAGCAAGTATTTTGTAATCAGCTTAATTTATAAAATATGTGTTTCCTAGACAGTAAGGTAGAAAACAGAAATGTATGCTTATTGGTTGTTAATCAGGTATCACATGATTTCATTCTGAAATATCATTGGTTAGAATTTTGATGGGTAAAAGGTAATTTTATATTTAATATGGAAAATGTTAAGGACTGAGAATTAGGATTTCCTACGGACAAGAACTGAAATTTATGGTTTTCCATACGGAATAATTTTTAAATAAAACTTTAAGAAATAATTGGTTGGTTTTCCAACAGTTGATATAGAACTTTGTTATATTATTGTTGTTGTGAACTGTGGAATAAACTTTGGTTTTCCAAAGGAATAAAGACAAAATTAGAAGTTGCATAAGTCGCAGACAGTCCAGGTGTTAAATAATCATTGCACAAAACCATACTGTCAATTACTGTGTCATTGTTCAAATTTTGTAGGTTCTTCCAGATGCAAAGGGAAAAGGAGCCCTTGACTTGTTAGCAGTGCCAGGCAGACATGGTAAACATAAACTGTAGCAAATTGTTCAACATGCATATTCTTTACTAATTATGTATCCCACATAGGGGAATCAGTCGACACTCTATATGTCACAAAAATGTGTCCACTCAACTCCTACATGTCTAGATGGATTTTACTGAAACTTAGTAGGAACTACCAAGTGTAGTTGTGCATATCGTAGTCATTTTCCGGTTCAATGATTCTTAGCAGAGAAATTGTCCTTTTTCGTTAACCCTTACCTATAGCACTTAAAGTTTGTCCATGCAACTCCTCGTGTAACCGGAAAATGTCTACGATATGCACAACTACACTTGGTACTTCCTACTAAGTAGGAATGTATAATTATCACAAATTAAAAATAATTGAAACATACCTAATTTTTGAATATATATGGCCTTCAAAAAAAAATGCCGACAATATGCACAACTAAGTATGACACTAATCATTCATGTGAAGTTTGGTTAAAATCCGGCATTTTTTTTTTGAAGGCCATATATATTCAAAAATTAGGTATGTTTCGAATTATTTTTAATTTGTGATAATTATACATACCTGTCTATCAGTGTAAAGTCACCAGGTGCTGACGGGGGACGTACCGTTTGGTTTTGTTTGGGGTTTTTTTGCGAAAAACAACCGCAAGTTTATTTTCATTTAAGACACAAGTTCCTACTACATGTATGACTTGCTTTTAAATACTCTCTCCAGATAGAACCAACCGTAAAGGGTGGCAATGTAGAGTTAATGTGTCCTGCCTAAATGGGACACTACCGCCTTAGCACTGGTGGAGATCAAACCTTGGACCCTGTGATCCTTGGTCAAACATATTACAACTGCAATACTAGAGCTTCACAATTATTAACCCTTCATATATACTATGTATCTGATATACATTTAGTTATTTTTAAGTTAAGATTCAAAAGTTGTTTTTTTCACATGGTGACATTTCCTTTTGAGGACTATAATTTTTTATGCCCCTGAAGGGTGGCATATTAAAATCGCACCGTCCGTCTGTCCGTCCCCAGTTACAAATTCGTGTCCGGACTGTAACTCTGTCATGCATTAAAGGATTTTAAAATAACTTGGCACATATGTTTAGCACATCAAGACGAGGTGTTGCGTGCAAGAAGTACTTCCCTACCTAAAAGGTCAAGGTCACACTTAGAGTTTGAAGGTAATGGAATCCTCTATATATGCACACATTCGTGTCCAGACTGTAACTTTGTCATGCATTGAAGGATTTTAAAATATCTTGGCACAAATGTCAAGCACATCAAGACAATGTGTCGCGTGCAATACCCACGTCCCTACCTTAAAGGTCAAGGTCACACTGGAATCCTCTATTTATGC
>JAFMSR010002850.1:0-19653 GCA_022818135.1 Saxidomus purpurata | reverse complement strand
GTTCATCTTGATTAAATGAAAGAGTATTAAAATAATAACCTTATATATATCTACCGGAAGTCATTTTTATTTTATGTTTTCTTGTGAATTATAGAGTTTCTCAGTGAGAATATGAAATACTATGGTTCCAAATTTTCTTAATTATTTTGTCAAAAAAAAACCCATAAAATTTAAAGAAAATTTGTTTGTTTCAGTGAAATATCAATTTTATTTTAATCATGAACACAAAACAGCTGACATTTTCACTCGTGGCTACGCCACTCATGAAAATATTAGTTTTTGGTGTTCACTTACGAAGTAAAGCTCGTTGGATACATACTACTATCCCGCGTGTTGATAGAACTAAATCAATGTCAAATATGGTCAAATATTAGTACCCTGTTTTCAGCTTAATTTTAATAAATGCAACATCATTTTAAACACTGGTAGATTGTTTTACACATCAATTGAAATGTAAGGTGTTGGGTTATTTCTGTTGCGGATTCATTTTATCTGGGCTTTTGGCATAAAGTCTTGTTGTTTTACCTGATATCTAAGTCATATTATGACAACATACACGTCTGTGAAACTGAAAAACATACACTTCATGTACTTAACCTAGTTTAAATTTCGCAGGCATTTTATGACCTTTTTGTTTTGTTAAATATTTACTAGCATGCCCTAGCTACATCCAACACAGAACCATATTGAAATTAAATAGTGATTTTTCGTATTGTAACGATTCCGAGCGCCTGTTTCCTTGTAGGGTCTAAATATTCGTGTGGTAGCGTCTATAAATCCCAACAATAGTCCGATCGCCTAGACTTATGTTTTATAGATATACGAATTTTCCTTAGGCTGCTTTGCCTTGTGATTGAATACCAATGATTGCTAAATGATTTTATGTTGAAAGAATTATCGTGAATTAAACAATAATAAATGATATAAAACCCTACTGCTTTGCTTAATGTTCCTTAAGCCTACAGACCCGTTTAATACATTGTTCCTCCAGAAAACCCTATGGTCTTATATGTTTTACTCTATAACCCTATAGGGTACAACTACCCTTACATAGTTTCAGCTCCCAACTTATATAGCGACCCGTACACCTTAACAACCAAAGGCTGTACCCCAGTTTAAAGCGCTATGCTTTAAAAAGAACTAAAAGGCTTATATGTCTCAGACAATGCTTCCAGTTCTCGGGTTGAGCCCTTTGAGCGTTTCTGGCACAAAGTCACTATAATTATTAAGTATGCAGCTTTCGACCTTTCACTTCGACATCTATCGCAGTTCTCCCAAAATATTTGATGAGAATTTTATCAAGGTCCGTCCAAAAGAGCACTTATGTTAGCTTAATATTTGGATGAGACCCCGGCATGACTCCCATGCCTAAAAAATAAAATTTTGAAGCCAGAAATAGGAGAAATTTACCTGACTGCAATTTCCAGCCAGTATAGCCAAAGGTTGTATTTGATTGGTTACCAAATAGTAGGCCAATCACGGCGACCAATGAGATCTAAGTGTGATTGACCTAGTTTGTATGTCTGGATCGTGGTAGCCTAACAGTTTTTAGAAAATTTTGATACTAGATGTTATATGTGTTTGTTTTGTAAAGTAATAATCCCCTTTAGTAAAGTGTTGTCCTATTTTTATTTTGCTTAGCTTTTTGTGATGATAAAAAATTGAATTGTCCTGAATGATAGAATAAAATGTTGTCCGAAAAAATGGTTTTACTTATTTGAACAAGCTAAAAAGTATGCATGAAAGTTTGACTTATGTTCCTACTCTGAAATTTTGAAAATACAAAAACCCCTTAAAAGCCAAATAAGCCAGCAACCGCACAGGCTACTTGTTAACTTTACTTCTTTAATTATAATGGTGTACAATAGAAAATTATAAAGAGACTTGTACTAGTTGGTTGTTTACTACCGGAGCTAGAAGCAAAAATCTGATAGCGAATTAACCCATGGAGCCAGGAGAGACAAAAATGATTAACCAATCAGCAGGGTGCTAATGGCCGCCAGTTCGGTCTACTACTGTTGAAAAAGCACAGTCATTAATGTAATTATTTGAATCATTTGTATCATAAATTAGATAAAATGCCAAAATTTGTCTTTAAATATATGAATGTTGCTGTAGATCATGAGTTCGTAAAATAGAAATTTTATCAAAAATTTTGTGGAATTTTGGTGAGAAATTTTTTTTAATTGTTTCAGAAGGAAATTTTAATTTTAATCTGTTAATCTGTTTTATTTTTTACTTATAAATAATAATAGAAGTAAGTGTAGATCATGATTTGCATGATCGGCGATTCGGTCCTCGGACGGATGCTGGTGAACTACTATTCCTGATCCTGGTTGACTAACCAGTACTTTTCACATCTTCTTTGTTGTGAGTGATTGGGTTTTTCGTGCCTGAGTAAGATTGTTCTTAATGTAGTTTTGATCTTATATTACACATCTTTATTGGTTCGAAAATATAATTGCGAAAGTTAGATATGCTTTTTAAGATTAACATTGCTGTTCGTACTACTTGACCTGACCTACTTGTTGGTTTTGGGTGACCTACTGCGACTTTTAGTGCACACGAACCGGATGGAGTTATAGCAGGTGCGCGTTTGGCTTTTTTGGATCCGGCTATTTTTTGACAGTAGATTACTGCTTCCATTTAGGAAATAAGTAGTGTTTTATGCATTTTCTGCAATGTCTGGGGTATCTAGTTATAGGATCAATCACTGTTTTTGGTTAGTTATGACTTTTTATATGGGCATTAAGTATGCATTTTCTTGTTTAAGCAGTCATTAATTGTGATTATTTCTATTTTCTACGTTTTTGCAGTCATTGTCCTGGTGATTATTTTGGACATTTATTAGTTGTATGTTTGTTTTTGTAATCACCAGGGGTTTGTATATGCGTGGGTTATAATGGTATGTCGCCACAGACACTATTTTTTCCTATGTAGGTATCAAATTTCTTACTCAGACACTAGAACCGCTGAAAAGTAAAAATTTGTTAATTTCACATATTTCTATAAAATGACTAATAACTATCTAATCTACTGAGCTTCCGTCACATGTCAAGATGTCGGCTTTATACCAGGTTTGTCACGTGGTAGGTATTTGTAGTAATTATTCTATACATGTGGTTTTTTATATATTTAGATAGAGAAAAAAGGATTTTTTGCCGATTTTGTTTAAATAAAGCTTTTTTCTTACGGTTTTTTTGTGTTATATCTTTGGTCCTTGTTATTCTAAATATAATTTGGTCGAAATATAAACTGTCAATGTTTTGTATCCTTTATAAATTGTCTTTTATGCTACAAAATTTTGGAAAATCGCGGAATAAATTATCTGTAATAAAATTGTCTAATGTTTTCAATCTTTTCTATTTTCATTTCAAATCTTTACTAAATCGTGCTTTATAGTTATGGCTAGGGTGTTGGGTAGCCCTTATCTAGTTCTAAAGTTTTTTGTTATAAAATTTTAATGTTTTCAGGAGGTATATGAATTCAGTGTTTTAGATATGTGTTTTGACTAAAAGATTCACCTGAGGTGGGGGTTTGATGTCCTTGACCTTTCTGTACCGGAAGCTCATTCTTGTTAACATATATACATGTATAATAAAGTATACTAAACTACTTAAAGGTAAATTACAGGATACCCCTTGTGTACAGAGAGTGTGTTAGGGGTTTCTTAGTGTGGAAATATTTGTTTTATGTCACTAAAATGCGATACTGGCTTGTCTATTCTAATCTAATCTACGAAATAACATATCTACAATCTATAATAGACTTGCCATATCTACCCCTATGTACTTTTATCAAATATAGAGTTGTGTGAGTTGTGTGCTGTGTACTGTATATAGGGTCATAGAGCTCAGAGCTAGCACCATGCATTCCGCGCACCATGCTCCTGCAGAGTCCAAGTACCGTTTTTCCCCCATTGCGAGTTACGCATTATTTCGTTAAGGTGGGAGTCCCAAATAAAGGGTAAGATACGGTTTTTAGTCGATCTACACTTGCGCAGTCCGTGTACTACATCATACTTCCCCTTGGTCTTTTGGTACGACCGTGTGGGTGTGTGGGTTCGAGTGATTGCCGGGCGGCATTAACACTCCGTAAAAGTTTGTGTTTTCAGTAGTGTGTATGTTTGTTCTGGTGTTTTGCCAAGCAGTCCATTATGTAATCGGTCCTAATCTATATTTTTTCATTGTATCCTATATTTTTGATAAATTCGAATACGGCCAGGCGAATATCTTGTGCTATTTCTTTTGGTGGATCTAACAGAGTTTTTTCCGTAATAGTTATTAGTTCTAATTTCAAAAGTTTTGTTTCAAATATTTTCCTTTCTTCCGAATATAATGGGCAGTGAAACATTAGATGGCCAAAATTTTCTATTTCGTTACAGTGTTGGCAGTTTTTGTCTTCTATGTATCGGTCCCCTTTAAGATAGCTACTTTTTAGTTTAAGTCTAGTATACATTGTGTCTATTTTTCTATCATGATGGTACGTTTGTAATTTGCTAGGCGGTTTAATATTAATTTCTATGTTATGTGTTGAGCAGTACGTTTCCCATTGCTGTAGATATTTTTGTTTTACTTTATCTTTTATGATGCTGTAGACTTCCGGTACGCTGAGCTTAATATGAATTTCTGTACCGGAAGTGCTGCCGTATTTTGCTTTGTCGTCTGCTAATTCATTTCCGTTTATGCCCACATGACTTGGTACCCACATTAACTGAATTTCGTCCCCTCTATGTTTTATATCTGTGATTGTTTTTAGTATATTAAAGATCATTTCTTGTCTGTGAGATTGTCCTGATTTTATTGCCATTAAGGAACTAAGACTATCACTAATAATGACTGATTTTGTAATATGATTTTCTTTACAGTAAGTTATCGCATAATCTATTGCTGCTAATTCGCATGTAAATATTGAAACTTGATGTTGAAGCTTTAAACTCTTGTTGTGTAAGATTGTTCCGTTTTCTCCTATAACTACTATGCCCGCCCCTGCTATTTGTTTTGACGGGTCCTTACTTCCATCTGTATAAATTTGGGTAAAGTCTCTAAAGTGTCGAATAATGTTTAGATTTGCAATCATTTTGTTTCTTTCAGCGTTTTCAGATTTGTTAATTTTTCCTACTAGATCTAAATTGATCTCAGGCATTTCAATATTGATTAGTTGTTCATAGCACGGTTCTTGAATTTGGGTATCGCCTAGGCCGTATTCTGTAATTAGAGTTCTGATGTGTTGTGTGTAAGATTTCTTTAAATTTTTGTTACTTTTGATTTTGTAAAAATATGCCGGGTGGTCGCATATATCGTCATTGATAGGTAAGTTTGGGCCCAGTCTGGAGCTTCTGGCCCAATATTTTAGTGCTTGAAGTTCTCTCTGTAGAGGTAGTGGGATCATAGCTGTTTCGGTATGTAATGGGAGAGTAGAGGTATGCCTCGGACATCCTAGTATGGTTTTTAGTGCCCTATTTTGTATTCTTTGAACCTTTTTTAGTTGTGATTCTTTTGCGGAGGCGTATACTATGCTGCCATAATTGATTTTGCTAAGGATGAGGGCCTTGTAAATGTTTAGAAGGCATTTTTTGTCTGTACCCCAAGATTTTCCCTTTACTGCTCTTATGATATTGAGATCTTTAAGACATCTTTTTGTCATATATTCTATATGCATTTTCCAAGAAAGTGTTTTGTCAAAATACATTCCCAGGAATTTTGCGTGTTCATTGTATGTGAGGTTCGTACCACATAACGTTAATTTCGGAAAGTTGGTGGCTCTTTCCGGAGGTTTTACGGACTGTCTATGTATTAATAAAACTTGAGTTTTAGCTGGGTTAATTATGAAGCCCCATGATTTGCTCCATTTTTCTATTGTATTCAAAACAGTTTGAGCTTTTTTAACTGCCTGTACCGGACTATATGAGGTTAGCCATGTGGCTGAATCATCTACAAATTGAGATATTTTAGCATTTATAGTTGGTTTTTCTCTGTTTAATCCATTAATTTGTGTTTCAAAGGTATTCATCATGAGGCTGAAAATTATGGGAGATAATACTGCTCCCTGGGGGCACCCATTTACTGTTTCCACTACCTCTGAGAGAGCTCCATTGTATTTTACCTTAATCTGTCTGTTTTGTAGAAAGCACCTTAACCATTTTATCATGCGTCCTTGTATACCAGAGTTATGGAGTTGCAAGAGTGCTCCTTCGTTCCACATTTTATCAAAAGCATTACTAAGGTCTAAAAATATAGCTATGAGATATTTATGTTCTGCCTGTGCTATTTTGCCATCTGACTCTAATCGTGTGATATTGTCGTCACATGAATGATGTGTTCTGCATCCTGATTGGTATTTAGACATTATATTGTTTTTTTCCAAATATGCGCACAGTCTGGGTTTTATCATTTTTTGCATTAATTTTGTAAACGTTGATGTTAAAGAAATTGGTCTGTACGAGGCAGGTTCATTTTTGTCTTTATTAGGTTTTAGTAATGGAATGATAACTGCATGATTCCAGCTTTCTGGTGTGGTGCCCTCTACCCATGATTGATTAAATATTTGTAATAATGTATTTCTACTTTCCTGTGGTAATTTTTTAAGTATTTTGTAATGTATCAGATCTTCTCCCGGTGCACCGTCCTTGCAGTTCGACAAAGCTTTATTAAATTCGAATATAGTAAATTCTTGGTTGTATTCTTGGGAGTTGTCATTATTTACAAAATTCCAAACTTCTTTAGATGAGGTATTGCTTGTTATAGTTGAGCAGAAATTGCGCCAACTGTCTTGCTTCGCTTTTTTTACTACTCTTACTGCTCTTGCTCGGGCCATTTTGAATAGTATGAGAGTTATGGGAGTTTTTTCCCTTTTATGAATTTTACGCCTAATTTCTCTACTTCGTATGGCTTCGTGGCATTCCTGTGTCCACCATACTTTTTTGACTCTAGTTTTTACAATTTTTGGTTTGGATTTTGGAATTGTTTTTTCTAAAATACTATTGAGTATATCTAAAAGTTCTTTGAAATTTTGTTCAACTGTTTGTTCTTTAATCTTATAATTCAATTCTGTAATGCATAAATGGTGAAATTCCATCCACTGGGCAGTGGATGCCTTGTCTATGAGCCATTTTTCATTTATTATTGCATTTTCAAACCTTATTGGTGTTTCTATTATTGTTATTACAGGAAGATGGTCACTACTGACGCTATTGTCGACTACAAGGAACGTTGCCCTATGGTGCAGACCTGAGGAGACTATAGACAGATCCAGGGCTGAGTCTGTCTGGTTTGCCTGCTCGGCGAGACGGGTGCATTGGCCATCATTGATGCAATTGAGATCTGACTCATTCATAAAGTCTATCAGATCCTCTGCCCCAGCATCGCGCCTAAAATCATTTTCGGGGTTCCAAAGTGGATGTTTTAAGTTAAAGTCTCCTACTATTACATTAGACTGTCCTAAGTTTTTGAAGATATTCCTAAAGACATTTATGTTGTTGTTTTCTTTACTGTTTGTGTAATAATTATAAATCGATACGTTACTATCTTTGCCAATGATCTCTATTGCAATGTTTTGATTAACAGTATTATAGTCCGTTTGTTTTGTTAAGTATGAAAGTCCGTTGCGGACATATATACATAATCCCCCTGAGGTGGGGGTTTCTTTGTTGTAAAACATAACTGGTTTTTGGTAATCCTCCCAAAATATTTTGATTTGATTTGATTGATTTGATGAGAATTTTATCAAGGTCCGTCCAAAAGAGCACTTATGTTAGCTTGATATTTGGATGAGACCCCGGCATGTCTCCCGTCATGCCTAAAAAATAAAATTTTGAAGCCAGAAAATAGGAGAAATTTACCTGACTGCAATTTCCAGCCAGTATAGCCAAAGGTTGTATTTGATTGGTTACCAAATAGTAGGCCAATCACGGCGACCAATGAGATCTAAGTGTGATTGACCTAGTTTGTATGTCTGGATCGTGGTAGCCTAACAGTTTTTAGAAAATTTTGATACTAGATGTTATATGTGTTTGTTTTGTAAAGTAAAACTCCCCTTTAATAAAGTGTTGTCCTATTTTTATTTTGCTTAGCTTTTTGTGATGATAAAAAATTGAATTGTCCTGAATGATAGAATAAAATGTTGTCCGAAAAGATGGTTTTACTTATTTGAACAAGTTAAAAAGTATGCATGAAAGTTTGACTTATGTTTCCACTCTGAAATTTTGAAAATATAAAAACCCCTTAAAACCCAAATAAGCCAGCAACCGCACAGGCTACTTGTTAAATTTACTTCTTTAATTATAATGGTGTACAATAGAAAATTATAAAGAGACTTGTACTAGTTGGTTGTTTACTACCGGAGCTAGAAGCAAAAATCGGAGCCAGGAGAGACAAAAATGATTAACCAATCAGCAGGGTGCTAATGGCCGCCAGTTCGGTCTACTACTGTTGAAAAAGCACAGTCATTAATGTAATTATTTGAATCATTTGTATCATAAATTAGATAAAATGCCAAAATTTGTCTTTAAATATATGAATGTTGCTGTAGATCATGAGTTCGTAAAATAAAATTTTATTAAAATTTTGTGGAATTTTGGTGAGAAATTCTTTTTAATTGTTTCAGAAGGAAATTTTAATTTTAATCTGTTAATCTGTTTTATTTTTTACTTATAAATAATAAAAGAAGTAAGTGTAGATCATGATTTGCATGATCGGCGATTCGGTCCTCGGACAGATGCTGGTGAACTACTATTCCTGATCCTGGTTGACTAACCAGTACTTTTCACATCTTCTTTGTTGTGAGTGATTGGGTTTTTCGTGCCTGAGTAAGATTGTTCTTAATGTAGTTTTGATCTTATATTACACATCTTTATTGGTTCGAAAATATAATTGCGAAAGTTAGATATGCTTTTCAAGATTAACATTGCTGTTCGTACTACTTGACCTGACCTACTTGTTGGTTTTGGGTGACCTACTGCGACTTTTTAGTGCGCACGAACCGGATGGAGTTATAACAGGTGCGCGTTTGGCTTTTTTGGATCCGGCTATTTTTTGACAGTAGATTACTGCTTCCATTTAGGAAATAAGTAGTGTTTTATGCATTTTCTGCAATGTCTGGGGTATCTAGTTATAGGATCAATCACTGTTTTTGGTTAGTTATGACTTTTTATATGGGCATTAAGTATGCATTTTCTTGTTTAAGCAGTCATTAATTGTGATTATTTCTATTTTCTACGTTTTTCCAGTCATTGTCCTGGTGATTATTTTGGACATTTATTAGTTGTATGTTTGTTTTTGTAATCACCAGGGGTTTGTATATGCGTGGGTTATAATGGTATGTCGCCACAGACACTATTTTTTCCTATGTAGGTATCAAATTTCTTACTCAGACACTAGAACCGCTGAAAAGTAAAAATTTGTTAATTTCACATATTTCTATAAAATGACTAATAACTATCTAATCTACTGAGCTTCCGTCACATGTCAAGATGTCGGCTTTATACCAGGTTTGTCACGTGGTAGGTATTTGTAGTAATTATTCTATACATGTGTTTTTTATATATTTAGATAGAGAAAAAAGGATTTTTTGTCGATTTTGTTTAAATAAAGCTTTTTTCTCACGGTTTTTTGTGTTATATCTTTGGTCCTTGTTATTCTAAATATAATTTGGTCGAAATATAAACTGTCAATGTTTTGTATCCTTTATAAATTGTCTTTTATGCTACAAAATTTTGGAAAATCGCGGAATAAATTATCTGTAATAAAATTGTCTAATGTTTTCAATCTTTTCTATTTTCATTTCAAATCTTTACTAAATCGTGCTTTATAGTTATGGCTAGGGTGTTGGGTAGCCCTTATCTAGTTCTAAAGTTTTTTGTTATAAAATTTTCATGTTTTCCGGAGGTATATGAATTCAGTGTTTTAGATATGTGTTTTGTCTCAAAGATTCACCTGAGGTGGGGGTTTGATGTCCTTGACCTTTCTGTACCGGAAGCTCATTCTTGTTAACATATATACATGTATAATAAAGTATACTAAACTACTTAAAGATAAATTACAGGACACCCCTGGTTTACAGAGAGTGTGTTAGGGGTTTCTTAGTGTGGAAATATTTGTTTTATGTCACTAAAATGCGATACTGGCTTGCCTATTCTAATCTAATCTACGAAATAACATATCTACAATCTATAATAGACTTGCCATATCTACCCCTATGTACTTTTATCAAATATAGAGTTGTGTGAGTTGTGTGCTGTGTTCTGTATATAGGGTCATAGAGCTCAGGGCTAGCACCATGCATTCCGCGCACCATGCTCCTGCAGAGTCCAAGTACCGTTTTTCCCCCATTGCGAGTTACGCATTATTTCGTTAAGGTGGGAGTCCCAAATAAAGGGTAAGATACGGTTTTTAGTCGATCTACACTTGCGCAGTCCGTGTACTACATCATACTTCCCCTTGGTCTTTTGGTACGACCGTGTGGGTGTGTGGGTTCGAGTGATTGCCGTGCGGCATTAACACTCCGTAAAAGTTTGTGTTTTCAGTAGTGTGTATGTTTGTTCTGGTGTTTTGCCAAGCAGTCCATTATGTAATCGGTCCTAATCTATATTTTTTCATTGTATCCTATATTTTTGATAAATTCGAATACGGCCAGGCGAATATCTTGTGCTATTTCTTTTGGTGGATCTAACAGAGTTTTTTCCGTAATAGTTATTAGTTCTAATTTCAAAAGTTTTGTTTCAAATATTTTCCTTTCTTCCGAATATAATGGGCAGTGAAACATTAGATGGCCAAAATTTTCTATTTCGTTACAGTGTTGGCAGTTTTTGTCTTCTATGTATCGGTCCCCTTTAAGATAGCTACTTTTTAGTTTAAGTCTAGTATACATTGTGTCTATTTTTCTATCATGATGGTACGTTTGTAATTTGCTAGGCGGTTTAATATTAATTTCTATGTTATGTGTTGAGCAGTACGTTTCCCATTGCTGTAGATATTTTTGTTTTACTTTATCTTTTATGATGCTGTAGACTTCCGGTACGCTGAGCTTAATATGAATTTCTGTACCGGAAGTGCTGCCGTATTTTGCTTTGTCGTCTGCTAATTCATTTCCGTTTATGCCCACATGACTTGGTACCCACATTAACTGAATTTCGTCCCCTCTATGTTTTATATCTGTGATTGTTTTTAGTATATTAAAGATCATTTCTTGTCTGTGAGATTGTCCTGATTTTATTGCCATTAAGGAACTAAGACTATCACTAATAATGACTGATTTTGTAATATGATTTTCTTTACAGTAAGTTATCGCATAATCTATTGCTGCTAATTCGCATGTAAATATTGAAACTTGATGTTGAAGCTTTAAACTCTTGTTGTGTAAGATTGTTCCGTCTTCTCCTATAACTACTATGCCCGCCCCTGCTATTTGTTTTGACGGGTCCTTACTTCCATCTGAATAAATTTGGGTAAAGTCTCTAAAGTGCCGAATAATGTTTAGATTTGCAATAATTTTGTTTCTTTCAGCGTTTTCAGATTTGTTAATTTTTCCTACTAGATCTAAATTGATCTCAGGCATTTCAATATTGATTAGTTGTTCATAGCACGGTTCTTGAATTTGGGTATCGCCTAGGCCGTATTCTGTAATTAGAGTTCTGATGTGTTGTGTGTAAGGTTTCTTTAAATTTTTGTTACTTTTGATTTTGTAAAAATATGCCGGGTGGTCGCATATATCGTCATTGATAGGTAAGTTTGGGAAGACTGGGCCCTCCCAAAATATTTTGATTTGATTTGATTTGATGAGAATTTTATCAAGGTCCGTCCAAAAGAGCACTTATGTTAGCTTGATATTTGGATGAGACCCCGGCATGTCTCCCGTCATGCCTAAAAAGTAAAATTTTGAAGCCAGAAAATAGGAGAAATTTACCTGACTGCAATTTCCAGCCAGTATAGCCAAAGGTTGTATTTGATTGGTTACCAAATAGTAGGCCAATCACGGCGACCAATGAGATCTAAGTGTGATTGACCTAGTTTGTATGTCTGGATCGTGGTAGCCTAACAGTTTTTAGAAAATTTTGATTCTAGATGTTATATGTGTTTGTTTTGTAAAGTAAAAATCCCCTTTAATAAAGTGTTGTCCTATTTTTATTTTGCTTAGCTTTTTGTGATGATAAAAAATTTAATTGTCCTGAATGATAGAATAAAATGTTGTCCGAAAAGATGGTTTTACTTATTTGAACAAGTTAAAAAGTATGCATGAAAGTTTGACTTATGTTTCTACTCTGAAATTTTGAAAATATAAAGACCCCTTAAAACCCAAATAAGCCAGCAACCGCACAGGCTACTTGTTAAATTTACTTCTTTAATTATAATGGTGTGCAATAGAAAATTATAAAGAGACTTGTACTAGTTGGTTGTTTACTACCGGAGCTAGAAGCAAAAATCGGAGCCAGGAGAGACAAAAATGATTAACCAATCAGCAGGGTGCTAATGGCCGCCAGTTCGGTCTACTACTGTTGAAAAAGCACAGTCATTAATGTAATTATTTGAATCATTTGTATCATAAATTAGATAAAATGCCAAAATTTGTCTTTAAATATATGAATGTTGCTGTAGATCATGAGTTCGTAAAATAGAAATTTTATTAAAATTTTGTGGAATTTTGGTGAGAAATTCTTTTTAATTGTTTCAGAAGGAAATTTTAATTTTAATCTGTTAATCTGTTTTATTTTTTACTTATAAATAATAAAAGAAGTAAGTGTAGATCATGATTTGCATGATCGGCGATTCGGTCCTCGGAGAGATGCTGGTGAACTACTATTCCTGATCCTGGTTGACTAACCAGTACTTTTCACATCTTCTTTGTTGTGAGTGATTGGGTTTTTCGTGCCTGAGTAAGATTGTTCTTAATGTAGTTTTGATCTTATATTACACATCTTTATTGGTTCGAAAATATAATTGCGAAAGTTAGATATGCTTTTCAAGATTAACATTGCTGTTCGTACTACTTGACCTGACCTACTTGTTGGTTTTGGGTGACCTACTGCAACTTTTAGTGCGCACGAACCGGATGGAGTTATAACAGGTGCGCGTTTGGCTTTTTTGGATCCGGCTATTTTTTGACAGTAGATTACTGCTTCCATTTAGGAAATAAGTAGTGTTTTATGCATTTTCTGCAATGTCTGGGGTATCTAGCTATAGGATCAATCACTGTTTTTGGTTAGTTATGACTTTTTATATGGGCATTAAGTATGCATTTTCTTGTTTAAGCAGTCATTAATTGTGATTATTTCTATTTTCTACGTTTTTCCAGTCATTGTCCTGGTGATTATTTTGGACATTTATTAGTTGTATGTTTGTTTTTGTAATCACCAGGGGTTTGTATATGCGTGGGTTATAATGGTATGTCGCCACAGACACTATTTTTTCCTATGTAGGTATCAAATTTCTTACTCAGACACTAGAACCGCTGAAAAGTAAAAATTTGTTAATTTCACATATTTCTATAAAATGACTAATAACTATCTAATCTACTGAGCTTCCGTCACATGTCAAGATGTCGGCTTTATACCGGGTTTGTCACGTGGTAGGTATTTGTAGTAATTATTCTATACATGTGTTTTTTATATATTTAGATAGAGAAAAAAGGATTTTTTGTCGATTTTGTTTAAATAAAGCTTTTTTCTTACGTTTTTTTGTGTTATATCTTTGGTCCTTGTTATTCTAAATATAATTTGGTCGAAATATAAACTGTCAATGTTTTGTATCCTTTATAAATTGTCTTTTATGCTACAAAATTTTGGAAAATCGCGGAATAAATTATCTGTAATAAAATTGTCTAATGTTTTCAATCTTTTCTATTTTCATTTCAAATCTTTACTAAATCGTGCTTTATAGTTATGGCTAGGGTGTTGGGTAGCCCTTATCTAGTTCTAAAGTTTTTTGTTATAAAATTTTCATGTTTTCCGGAGGTATATGAATTCAGTGGTTTAGATATGTGTTTTGTCTCAAAGATTCACCTGAGGTGGGGGTTTGATGTCCTTGACCTTTCTGTACCGGAAGCTCATTCTTGTTAACATATATACATGTATAATAAAGTATACTAAACTACTTAAAGATAAATTACAGGACACCCCTGGTTTACAGAGAGTGTGTTAGGGGTTTCTTAGTGTGGAAATATTTGTTTTATGTCACTAAAATGCGATACTGGCTTGCCTATTCTAATCTAATCTACGAAATAACATATCTACAATCTATAATAGACTTGCCATATCTACCCCTATGTACTTTTATCAAATATAGAGTTGTGTGAGTTGTGTGCTGTGTTCTGTATATAGGGTCATAGAGCTCAGGGCTAGCACCATGCATTCCGCGCACCATGCTCCTGCAGAGTCCAAGTACCGTTTTTCCCCCATTGCGAGTTACGCATTATTTCGTTAAGGTGGGAGTCCCAAATAAAGGGTAAGATACGGTTTTTAGTCGATCTACACTTGCGCAGTCCGTGTATTACATCATACTTCCCCTTGGTCTTTTGGTACGACCGTGTGGGTGTGTGGGTTCGAGTGATTGCCGGGCGGCATTAACACTCCGTAAAAGTCACCTATGACGTTTGTGTTTTCAGTAGTGTGTATGTTTGTTCTGGTGTTTTGCCGAGCAGTCCATTATGTAATCGGTCCTAATCTATATTTTTTCATTGTATCCTATATTTTTGATAAATTCGAATACGGCCAGGCGAATATCTTGTGCTATTTCTTTTGGTGGATCTAACAGAGTTTTTTCCGTAATAGTTATTAGTTCTAATTTCAAAAGTTTTGTTTCAAATATTTTCCTTTCTTCCGAATATAATGGGCAGTGAAACATTAGATGGCCAAAATTTTCTATTTCGTTACAGTGTTGGCAGTTTTTGTCTTCTATGTATCGGTCCCCTTTAAGATAGCTACTTTTTAGTTTAAGTCTAGTATACATTGTGTCTATTTTTCTATCATGATGGTACGTTTGTAATTTGCTAGGCGGTTTAATATTAGTTTCTATGTTATGTGTTGAGCAGTAAGTTTCCCATTGCTGTAGATATTTTTGTTTTACTTTATCTTTTATGATGCTGTAGACTTCCGGTACGCTGAGCTTAATATGAATTTCTGTACCGGAAGTGCTGCCGTATTTTGCTTTGTCGTCTGCTAATTCATTTCCGTTTATGCCCACATGACTTGGTACCCACATTAACTGAATTTCGTCCCCTCTATGTTTTATATCTGTGATTGTTTTTAGTATATTAAAGATCATTTCTTGTCTGTGAGATTGTCCTGATTTTATTGCCATTAAGGAACTAAGACTATCACTAATAATGACTGATTTTGTAATATGATTTTCTTTACAGTAAGTTATCGCATAATCTATTGCTGCTAATTCGCATGTAAATATTGAAACTTGATGTTGAAGCTTTAAACTCTTGTTGTGTAAGATTGTTCCGTCTTCTCCTATAACTACTATGCCCGCCCCTGCTATTTGTTTTGACGGGTCCTTACTTCCATCTGTATAAATTTGGGTAAAGTCTCTAAAGTGCCGAATAATGTTTAGATTTGCAATAATTTTGTTTCTTTCAGCGTTTTCAGATTTGTTAATTTTTCCTACTAGATCTAAATTGATCTCAGGCATTTCAATATTGATTAGTTGTTCATAGCACGGTTCTTGAATTTGGGTATCGCCTAGGCCGTATTCTGTAATTAGAGTTCTGATGTGTTGTGTGTAAGGTTTCTTTAAATTTTTGTTACTTTTGATTTTGTAAAAATATGCCGGGTGATCGCATATATCGTCATTGATAGGTAAGTTTGGGCCCAGTCTGGAGCTTCTGGCCCAATATTTTAGTGCTTGAAGTTCTCTCTGTAAAGGTAGTGGGATCATTGCTGTTTCGGTATGTAATGGGAGAGTAGAGGTATGCCTCGGACATCCTATTATGGTTTTTAGTGCCCTATTTTGTATTCTTTGAACCTTTTTTAGTTGTGATTCTTTTGCGGAGGCGTATACTATGCTGCCATAATTGATTTTGCTAAGGATGAGGGCCTTGTAAATGTTTAGAAGGCATTTTTTGTCTGTACCCCAAGATTTTCCCTTTACTGCTCTTATGATATTTAGATCTTTAAGACATCTTTTTGTCATATGTTCTATATGCATTTTCCATGATAGAGTTTTGTCAAAATACATTCCCAAAAATTTTGCGTGTTCATTATATGTGAGGTTCGTACCACATAACGTTAATTTCGGAAAGTTGTTGGCTCTTTCCGGAGGTTTTACGGACGGTCTATGTATTAATAACACTTGAGTTTTTGCTGGGTTAATTATGAAGCCCCAGGATTTGCTCCATTTTTCTATTGTATTCAAAACAGTTTGTGCTTTTTTTACTGCCTGTACCGGACTTAATGATGTTAGCCATGTGGCGGAGTCGTCTACAAATTGAGATATTTTAGCATTTATAGTAGGGTTTTCTCTGTTTAATTCGTTGATTTGTGTTTCAAAGGTATTCATCATGAGGCTAAAAATTATGGGGGACAGAACCGCTCCCTGGGGGCACCCATTTACTGTTTCCACTACCTCTGAGAGAGCTCCTCCCAAAATACTTTCAATCTCCTGTATTTATACCTGCAGAATCAGCACATGACTTACTTTAACCAATGAAAAGCATCCTTACATCATACCGAACTGCTACATATAATATGCATTACGATTGGCCAACAGTACCTTCTTGCTGTTTTATTGAGCCTCTGAAATGACGGAGATTAGTTCTTACAATGCTATAAGCGTTCAATGAATAAGATGAACTAGAAACCGATATTATTAGACTAATACCTTGTAACAGTGTCTATAATTGATCGTAATTAATAGTGAGCAATAGAAATAATCAATAAAGACCGTTTGATACCTACCAGAATAAAGTGGTGTCTGGTATTGACAAATTCTTCGAAGTTTGTTTCTATATAAATGATGTTATAAAAACCAAGGTAAGTAACTCTTTAAATTACACAGGTAAGTATCCGTCTCCTTTTTGCTGGACGGGAAATCATTATTAAACGGATAGGTAAGTATCACTTAAGCAGGAATCATTTTGGTAAGTAAAAGACTGCAACAAACAGGTAAGTATCATTTTCGTCACAGTATTATTACCGGTATCCAGCATTGGTTTGTTTCTGTCAGCATATCCTGGTTATTTTGCCGGAACGTAATACTGTATACTAACTGCTTTTATCCTTCTTTAATTTTGACCCTTCCAATATCTATCAGGTTATTTTAAGCTCTCGCTGCACTTAAGCTATCGTATCTAACGTTTTTGAAGGCATTTGGTAGATTATCTTAATACATTAATTTCAAAATAGTCGGCGGACTGTACAGTGTGTAATTATTGAAATGTAAATATATGTACAAACTGGAAATGATTTTGTTTTCAAAACTAGGATGCACATTAATATATATTTTGTAATATTTTCTGAAGACTTAATTTACTTATTGTAGTTTTTCCAAAATGCATAAGATGTCATAAAAGTCAAGTCTGTTTCGTCAGTCTTCTCTGAAAATGATTCAAACAAGTCTGGCTATCCATTATAAAAGAAAATATAAATTATAGCCTTGTTTGTGTCCGTTTTCTAATCAAATGTTAATTACTGACTGTTTACTTCAGCGAATTTTTTGGGTGTTCAAAACATCGCAGTTTCAGCAAAAGTTATTCATCCATTCCTATTGCATGCGCGAAAAACTTTCTCCGCGATCCGAAGATTCTGATTTGCTGTTCCATTATGTGCTTCCCTCACTTTTTACAGGTAAATTCAGTAAGTATGTTCTAGACGCAAGGGAAATAATCACTCCTGACCAAGGGCAAAATGGAGGATAAGAATTTTCAGCTTATTTCCATGAAATATGTTAAAATGCAGTAGTTTTTTAAAATATTTTTGAAGATAAAGGTATTTTTGTCATGATAATTCTTCATATACCTGCTTCATTCGCATGATTTTTCTCGTAAGTTACAGTGTTCCCACTCTCGTAAATTATAACGTAAATCACGCAAAAAAAAATAAATATCGCGCAAATAATTTTCACCACGTGCGAGATCGCGCGCGTACGAAAATGCCGAGGACGAATAGGTTCAGCTGGAATCCCTCTGTATGTTCTAAAAATAGATAATGGAAATTCTACTCTCTCAGCAAATCGGTCGGCAAAACTGCTGGTGATTTACCGTTGACGTCATGAAATGTAGACGGGTTTCATATTTGAATTCTTAGGGAATATTAACACTTTAAAAGCGTGACCAATCTAATGATCCGGGCTTCGTCTGCAAAACTGTGGCAGACAAAGCATTGTGTTTTGCTTCACGGCAAATAAAACAAGAAAAACTGTGATACTACGTATCACGGCGGGCCTAGAAATAAAGCTATCATGTAAATATTTTGAAATGGGAGAAACTTAACAGACTTTATAACAGAGACATAATAAATGTATATTCTAGGTTCGTGTAAAGCAAATACTTGACAGGTTTGTGCATTTACAATTTAGTAACATTTTCTCATTATCAGTGTCTATCATTTATGATTTAAAAAGAAACAAAATCATATTCATGAAAAGGCTTTAAACATTCTTTACGCTCTTTCCGTTTTTTTTTCATTAGATTGTATATACGAGCCCTATTTTCATTCCTCGTTAATGAAAACAAAGTTAACGCAGCAATATTATAAAATGTTTTACGCTATATTCAATTAAGGTGATTCTCAAAATTTACAATACTATTCCTGTCTCTATCCTCACACAATCGTTTGCAGTAAAAAAGTTTGTAAGCAAAACAACGCATACTTTTACGATTACTAAAAGTATCGTTACCGACAAATTAGTTAACTTCGGCTACCTGTCAGTTTAATGCTGTAGAGCAGTCTAATAATACGTAACGTAAACCAGTCTGATAAAATCCCGACCAGTTAGTAAACTTTGGCTACCTTTCACTTTATTGCACATGACTATGATTTAAATAGACGTAATAGACCAACTTTACCCAATACCGGAAGATACCGGCATGTTCGACCGATATCGGTTTTCATACTGGCCGAACAATAAAAACTTTTCACTACTTATTAGACGTTACATAAGCATATAAAATAATTTGACGTTATCATGGATAAAAGATAGAAATATCAATTTTTTGACAATTTTAAACCTACATAATGAACAGTGGTTTAACCCATTCTTTATCGTAACTTCCTAGGCGATTTTCATAACATTTTGTTCAAAGAACTATACACTACTTCACCTACATGTTACATTTTCCAACCACGTATTAAATATAGCGGGCCGCTGCTGCGGCCCGCAATAAATGATGCCCAACAACAAAGTGAAAAGTTACCATCCACAAGTACTGAAACAACTACGAGTAGTGTTAAAAGTCGGAAAAAGTACCCGAAACGGTTTCATAACAAGTGGTTGCCGCGGGTTGTAAAAAATTTAAACGGTCGCCGCTTGTCTATCATATAATTTTCATACCCCCAAAAATTGAGATTTACCCCTTCTTTTTGTGTCCAGGGGGTAAGTATACCCTTGAAAAAAATACTGAGTGGGAACACTGAAGTTGTAACGTGTAAAATCGCTTAATACCAAACTTGCATAGAATCCGGAAGTTTGAAATTATTTCGCCTGCGACCATTCGTCAAAA
>JAFMSR010002849.1:0-19651 GCA_022818135.1 Saxidomus purpurata | reverse complement strand
TCACAGACCAGATTACGTATTGTTTTGCAGAACGATGTACCCTATAAAAATGAAAACAAAAGTGTGAACAGTATATTCATTTGATCCAATTCTAAAACTCCAAAATCATCAGATTACCTTTCGAATATTACAAAACTAAAAAGCTATGTGGAAAAGATGCATGCCCATAAAACTGTAACACTAGCACATATTGTATCTGATGTCAAAACCTATAATAAGACAAATGAAATATATATACATATATTGTACATTCTAATGAACTAACGTTGTAACGTCGTTTCCGACTGGTTACGGTAATTTACAACGGTAAAATATAGACGTAATCATTTTGAAATTTTAACATTTCTTTGTATATTCGGTTTTAATGGTTGCAATTCTTAATGGCGACAGCGTTAGCTCTAGCCGTTTAATCTCTTTACGATCATTAACAAGTACTGTCTGTAAGACAGCACGCTCGGCTATTTTCAGTATTTACCAATGGAACAAAACTTTTATCAGTAAGTAATAAAACAAACTTCGGTTCACTCTTTAAGTCTAAACTAGAAAAGTGTTATCATAAAAAGGTCAAAAGGTATCTATGGCCACTTAATTGTTTGATACCCATGAAGACTATTGATAAGTTTCAAATTACTCCCATAAGTGGTTACTGAAGTTTGGCATGGTAGCACCTTGCATGCAAAACTTAAACCAAAGTTTCTAAGTTCAATAAGGGCCATAATTTGCAGAAGATACTGGACTTTATAAAAAAACGTTAACCAACGCTGACACCAGGGCAAGTGCAATAGCCTCCTTATTCTTCGAATAGTCGAGCCAAAAATCGTTTCTAACGCACTATCGATGTAACGTCGATTCTGATTGGTTACGTCATTTAAATTTGCGACTGTTAAATATATAAATATATATAATAGCAAAGTTGAAGGATCAGTAATGATTGCATTTTGTAGCATTGCGCGTTAGAATTAGGTTAACCTTTTAGTGATTTTGACAGCAGTGTAGCAGTGGATCTGACGTTGAGTTTTAATTTTAAACCACTGTAAAATAACACAGTTCCCATATTTCTTTTACTTTTTCAAAAGCACTTACATCGCATTCATCCACATCTGTTTCACAGGCAGCGCCAATCCAAAAATCATTACATTTACACGTCCCGACCTTTATGTCACATTGCTGGTTGCCGACATTAGAGTCCAATCTTGTTGCATTACAGTTACACGTTCCCTCACAATTACGGCCATATTTGTTGTTTGTGCAAGCTTGAATATACAGGAAGCAATTTTAAAAAAATGGTAGAAATGAATTACAGTTCTATCTTTTTAAGCACTGGCTTCTGAAAAATAAAAATCAAGACAAGTTAATCAAATACATCGCTATATAAAACATTGTATGTTTCAACGTAAAACAAACAAGAGGTCCATGATGGCCCTATATCTAGCTACGGAAGTCAATTGTTGCAAAAGGAGTCAGTAGCTGCTAAGGAAGTCACTTGTTGCTAGGTGAAGTAAATGGTTGCTAAGAAAGTCATTTGTTCAAAGGGAAAGCCACTGGCTGCCATTGGTTGCTAGGGGAAGTCATTGGTTGCAAAGGAAGTCAGTGGTTACTTGGTCAGTCAGTGGTTGTTATAAGCTAGGTTTCTCCTATTACTCTATATAAAGAAAAAGCCCCCCCCCCCCCAGTAAGCGTGGTCAATTTTGACCCCACGGGCATGATTTTAACAAACTTGGAAGAGGACCACTAGACAATTTTACATACCAAATATATAAGCTCAAGGCCATGCGTTTTTGGGGATGAATATTTTTTAAAGATTTTCCTATACCAAGTGACTCCCCGGGCAAGGTCAATTTTGACCCCACGGGTATGATTTGAACAAACTTTAAAGAGGTCTACAAGACAACACACTAAATATCTAAGCTCTTGACCTTGATGTTTCCGAGAAGAATGTTTTGCAGGTTTTCCTAAATATGTTTGTGTAAAACAAGTGACCCCCTAGGCGGGACCAATATTGATCCCAGGGGCACGATTTGAACAAACTTTGTAAAGGTCTACTTGACAATGCTACAATGTATATACTAAATATATTAGCTATAGGCCTTGTGGTTTTGGAGAAGAAGATTGTAAAAACCTATGTTAAATCAGGTGACCTCCCGGGCGGGGTCAAATTTAAGTAAGGGGTCATGATTTGAAGAATTTTGGTAGAGGTCAACCAGACAATGCTATATATCAAGTATCTTAGATTTATGCCTTACAGTTTCAGAGAAGATTTTTAAAGTGTTTCATATATAAGCCTATGTAAAATCAAGTGACATCCAGGGCGGGATCAATTTTGACACAGGGTAATGATTTGAACAATCTTGATAGAGGTCCACTAGACAATGCTACATGTGAAATATCTAAGCTCTATGTATTGTGGTTTCAAAGAAGAAGGTTTTTAAAGATTTTTCTTTTTGTTGCTATAGCAGCCAGAATTCTGTATAGAATGGAATTCTTTAAACATTGTGGTAGAGCTTCATGCAAGGAACATCGCAGCCACGTTTCATTAACATTGTTTCAGAGGAGATGTCGTTTGAAGCAAAAAGTTAACGGACGGACGGCTGGACAATCATCCATCCTAAATGCTCACCCTGACAGGTGGCAGGTGAGCTAACAACTATCTTCTAAATAAATATGCATTTGTCTTTTTGTAGCTAGTATTTAAGATTCGCACACATTTTACTGTAAAATTTTAAGCCCATCGCCGAAATATCTCTGACTTATTTCATAAATAATTGATAATCATCCCCAAAATTAAACAATTGCAATTCAATTAAAACTTCATTACTTGATTAGAAACGTTTATGAACTTTTAACAAGCTTGTGTATACACAAAACGAGATTACCCGTTGTGCAGGTCTGTCCCTCCCAACCTTCGGTGCAATTACACGTATAAGCATTGATACCATCCGTACATACGCCATCATTTTTGCATGGTTCGGGACTACATTCATCTATATCTAAAAACAAGTTAAATATATTAATACTTCATTCATTTCTACATACGAAAAACATAGGGCGATAAAAATAGGGCATATAATATATTACTTTTTTATAATGTGATCAGGAAAGCCGACATGCCGGATCATAGGAGTGCATAGCATAAGTCTTAGAGTGACCCAACCACGACGAGAGCCAGTGCGTTATCTGGACAATATTTATATGATCACAATGTTTCTCTTATCAAATGTCACTTGTCGGTACTAATAAAACTTGGTGAAAATGACACTTAAGCATGAAATGGGAGACAAACGCAATATGCAATTTTATTTCTTAGACTATCAGTTCTTATCTAGGAGTAAAAAAAGACATATTATAGACAAATGATAAAAATAAACATTATTTTATGATTATTATTGTTTAACAGAAGGAAGGATCAAGAAATGTTAAAATTTAAATATGTACTCAGTACTTTTTTTTCAAATGATCACTAAGTATTCTCATTCAGAACATATATTTGAATGGAAATAAAATCTTAACACTTAACAACAACTCGGTGATGTATAATCACACTTCACAGACTGCTATAATGTAAATTAGGACACAACTAGATGTACGCACATGCATCCTAGTCTGTAGCCAAGATAACTTATATATGACAAAAATAGAATAAAATATCTAGTAATTCTAGAATAGTCCGATCAGCCTCTCAGTGAGATATGGAAAATATATCAATCGCTGTAAATAACGTGGGGTAGGTGTCCGCATAGGAAATTACCAGTTCTCTTTCTTTGATATTGGTCATGTTAAAAGAAGGGAAATAGTATCCATTTGAGCATTGTTTATCGACTTATGAACAACTGTTTGTAGCTCTTGTGTTTTATCGCCATGTATGGCTAAAGAGGATCCGTTGTTAATTCCGATATTTCGGACTTACTTTACACTTTGTCAACTAGAGATTCACATAGTTCGAGGATTTCTTCATCTGACAGGTCTGAGAGAGTTCAAGATTACCTTTCTTTACATATTGAAAGTAAAGTACTGGACTAGGAGGTCTTCGGTCTTATTATATGATTAATAATTTCCTTCTGTTAAAGCAAAACATAGCCTGATAAATTTACATAATTACACAAGACAAAAAATCGTCAAATAGATTAACTTACTTATTTCACAGTTAGTTCCATTCCATCCGGGTTCACATGTACAAGAGTAGGTATTTACTTCCGGTGTACAATTACCTCCATTCTGACATGGCTTTTGCGAACACTCGTCTACCGGATCTTTATAATACATCATACATAGTTTTGTAAATTCAACCTGTTTCCACTTAAACACCAATTTTGAAAGTTGATTCCGATCCATAATTAAGTGCCTGCCACCGACCCCATTTGTTTAAAAATCAACATATCTTCAAAGATCTTAATGGACAGTCTCTTACACAGAATTGCTTTGAAAATCTTTCAAAATGAAAACCGTTTGAGAGCAGTAAATGTTTTAAAACTTCAACTTGAGCACGGGATGCTAAAATACAATGAAGCGTTTATGAATATCTAGTGCCACTGATTCAATTCCTTTTTATATAATTGTAGCACGATATGAAATTATTTTACACTCATGCTTTCGGTTTGAACATAAGCAGCACTGTCACGCAGACGATACCATTCAGTGTACTATTTTCACGTGACGTCTGCTAAGAAATGCTAAAATTCAGAGAAAGACTTTGCAATAAGAAAAAGACACCTACCATGGTTTACATTGATTGTGACATCTGTGGTTGCTGTATTGGACGGAGTGCCACTGTCTGATACGTTTACTTTCAAATTGTACTGGTCCAAATTTGGCGCTTTCTCAAGAGTAACTACCCCGGTTGCGTTATTAATTTTAAACATATCATCGTCATTTCCAGCTGCAATAGAATCAACGAATGTTTAGTACACTAGTTTAGATATTAATTCTTCCCAACTTCCCTTTAACGTCAGTTCTAACTAAGATTTTAAATACGGAGTTGAAAAACGACGCTAATTACAAAATCAAAGACAGTAGGACGATTGTGATGCATGAAACACAGTAGTATCTGTTGTAAGATATGATTGCAAAAAGAAAAACTGTTACGTAAAACGAAGTAGGAATAGAAACTACTTTTAGTATATAGTTTAAGATAATATACAACATGTACATTTAAAAGAAAGTGCCTACTCCATTCGTGTTTGTGACAAATGCAGTATTTACCAAATGCAAACATTTTATTTATTAAGTCATAGTTTTGACAGTAAGAATTTAATCAATTTTATAGCAAATTAATGGTTCACTATGGCGCTGATTATCTAAAAGCATATCACCTGCATACATCCAGACCTTGCTACGTGAACACCGGATTAATTCTTTTATGTTTCAATTGTAACCGAATGCTATTTATACTCCAATGGGAGAACACAATATTATATATGGCAAATATCGTGTAAGTTAGTTTATACTAATTTATTTTGGCTCGATTGTGAAGAAAGCTTGTAGCTTATCGAGTCACTCTCGAGTCTGCTTCCTGGAAAGACCAGTACCGTTGTCATATGAGCTTGAAAGTGTGACGGACGAACAGACAGAAAGACAACATAGAAATTATCCCGGAGAGAAGGCAGGTGACAGGACATCTATATTTTACCACTTCTATATAAACCAATTGTACATGCAAACTCATGGGTTCTATTTCTAACATTAAACAATATCAACATGCAAGTTATCTCACATTAAACCTTGTGTCAAACATCCACCTACCTCTAAAATAACCCTGTTCCCAAATAAAAAAGAGAGTAAAAGTGAGAATGGGGGCAGTACTTACGATCATATCAATATGTCAAGTTATATACACCATGTACAATGAACAGGGTAACAAACAAAAACAATCCACATGCATAACTGATTTTGCGATCTTCTTATGCTTATCTTGACACTAAGATTTGCTCTGAAATACCCAAAAGTATTTTGAATATTTTTGTCTGTATCGGCATGTGTTCAAAGAGAATACACCAGATGGATAAATATTTGTTAACAAATACCAAATTCTATTTTCAGCCTTTTGCAACTGAAGCTGAGCCACATATATTCATCACATAATTTGAACTTATTTCTACAAAATTGTGCGTTAATTGAAAAAGTGATTGGCACACACTGTAAATATTATAGGCATTAAGCGAATCAGAAAAACGGTTTCTGAAATTCGACATGGATTCATGAATAGGCCACACTAACTCTGGCAGTCAAAATATGATATTTTCTTCGTTTATGTTGAAAATTTCAGTCTTTGTTCAAGATAGATTTTAAACACACAAATGTATTTGAATAAAAGCGCTGGAATAAAGTCAAACCTTCAGTTGATCAGTCGCTGTTATATTGGCAAAATCCCATTATATTATATTTATTGAATTATTAACTACATCTACATAAATCGTCAATTACAAATGGGCTAGGTACATGTATGTTAAACACAGAATCGGCTTTTCTTTGGTAGATATAAACTTTGTACTTTCGAAACAGTTGATCATTTTGATTTATTTCGTTTTTACTACAATTTGTAAAATTTGTTACAAGACAGTAAAATAACTTCTAAAAATTTGATATAAGTCGTTCTTACCGACAATTGAGTACGTGAGCATACTATTGGCCATTGTGACGTCATCATCTGTAGCCTCGATATCAATTACTGTTGTTTCTTAAAAATTAAAAATAATGCTTATATCAAAACCAGTCCAAATTGTATCAATAAAAAGCTATCTGTACATACTACATACTATACACAACCTTTACTTACATGTGCCCAAATGAAATTTGGAACTCATTTGTTCTGACTGAACCTGAAATACAAACCTAGACTGACTCTAGAAATCGTGACTAAAGCTTGAATCAAGATGTTATCTAGTAACTTTCTGCAAAGGCAGGGAAAGTACACATACCTAAAGTTTTGTTTTCGGGTATTGTTACAGGGGCAGGTGATGCTATAACTGGAATATTGTCGTTAAGATCCATTACTTCTATCTTCAGTTCTTTACTTTCAACCACAAATAATCCATCAGTCACTCTACAATACAGAAGATTACGCATATTTCAGTACAGCATTTTTCAGCATTAATATCTTAGGGAAATGACCACCAGTTGCATGGACATGGCAAGGGTGTTCAGCTTCAAGGGAGTAGCCGACACAGTTCAGGTCTACAAAATTGGTTTTGGCGGAACTCTGGAGAGAACTTGATGACTCACGTTAAAGTCTGGCGGAAAAGACAATAATAATTGCTTTATGTGGTCCAGTCGTATCTACCTACAATAAATTCTAAAATCAATAAACGTTAGACGGATATAATCGCTCTTTGTGTTGTATCTAATGAGGAAATAACAAATATGCATTGTACATACATAAGTATTAATTTCTGGCAACTGTTGCAACAACATAGAGAGCCGCCAAACAAGTAAGGATATCACTTTTTATCTCCCGCTAAAGGCGTTGGGATATTGGTTTTGCGTGGTTCATCCGTCCATCCATATGTCCTTCCATCCGTAACGCTTTTCCATACGGAGCCATTTCAATGTACTGATTGGTTAGATTTTAATGAATTTTGGCCGTATGTATATTTGATTAGGGGAATAATGCACGCCAAATTGCAATCTTTTTATTTTGTTTTCTTTGTTGCTTTAAAAAACCCGTTTTATATGGGCAAATTGTTTCGTCCCGATCTAGATCTTGGTACTGGTTGGTCAGATATTTTTGAATTATGGCAGGATTGTAAATATTTACAGGGTAACAATGCCGTCACAATCCACATGTTTTTAGCAGAGTTGCCATTCCACTCCCGTCCGACGGGAAATTGAGGCATGATATTTAGAAATACTTCCCTTTTCTGAAAAAGGCTTGTCAGAATTTCCTTACGTCCGCCACAAGTAATAAACTGAGTAGTTTATTATGGATGAAAATAAGAAAATGGATTTTTAGAAATGAGGCCCTCAACAGGTAGTAGCGCTTTTCTTACATATTTTGTATAGAAACCTAAGAACTCTTGTCATCGAAAACTAGATAGACCCTATATAGTGCTGAATTAATTTAACTAGCAACAATTAAGTTCTTCATGAATGTAACTTTCAAATAGACAATTGGGATTTTAAGCTATACATTATTTCTTGGCCGTCTTTTTTTATAAATATCTTTTTTGCTAGTTTTGACTTTTGAGTTTTGCGCTATTCTTTTACTAAAAATTCTCTCTTCTGCGTTATACGACCAAATAAAGAAATGGTTAAAGCACCAATGTACGCTAGCAACTCCCGCTCGCACACCTATCTTTTAGCTATTGGAATTTTACACAATTTGACTATTTAAATATAATCTTTTGACAAAACTGACTGAGTATTGCAATCAGGTCAAATAAAACTAGCAATATTTTCAAATTTTGTTGGGTACCAGTATGCTTGGGAGCGATACTGGGGTCTTGGAAAGTTCACCGGGTGAGAAATACCAGGGTCGGCCGAAACTAAATGAAGAGGACCGTATTTATCTTATCGCCATTTTGCTGTTTTCCAAGGCAAAATAACATACATGTATTGTGAAAAAAATATTCAGTGCAAAATTGTATCATAATTTCAAACATCTATAATTTGTTTGCTCATCCGACGAAGCTACATTAAGGAAATCTCTAAAGCGAAGCAGACGAGATTCTCAAAAAGAAGACATACTTGAATTTAAGGGTGTATACTTGGGACACCTCCGCGTTCAGACCACCTGTCTTTGTTTCTACAGTTGTGCCATCTAGTTTAAACATTTCATCTGGAGTTTGCTGTGAAATAGAGACAACGTCATTCCATGTCTTGTCCGAGTCAGAGATGATTAGCTTAAAAACTTCTGTGTTTTCAGGCACATTTTCATCTATTTCGACTTTTGCCTCTGGGAGATTTTCAAATGTTGGCTCTGTAAAAAATATAATATTTTAACAAATTAGTTCTCGAAAGTTCAAGAGAACTAACTTCTAAAAGGTTTTTAGTACGTAAATAAATGTATATTCACCGATCTTGATACAGTTTTGTCGTGTTGTGTATAACATATTTCGTCAATTCAAAATTAATTTATTCTAAACTCATCGTTCATTTCATAAACTCTTGACAGAGGTACAGTATGTTATAGCACATCTTGAAAGCAATATCTAACTAACAGGTCTACCATATAAATAGAAATGAATTGCATATTTTTAATAATTCATTGACTGCACTGGCGATTGTGGCAAATGTAAATTTTGAAAATGAAATGTTTTTCTTGGTCAAGACATAATTTTTTCATTCATGCAAGTATTACAATAGTTATATTGCTTGCATTGTGACATAAAACAAAGAAATTGAAATAACGTTATGATAACGCTTTTACAAGCTTTAACGATTATAGTCACCATAATCCATATTAGATCTCTTATACAACAGTTCCTCGGAAGCAACTGAAGTTTATTTAATGTTTTATTCAACTTATCATATTTACTAAAAGGTGATTTTCACACAAAGTATCAATTTAATATGTGGACTTTTTTCTCTATAAGGTGCAAAAATCCACAGTAGCATTTTTGAAACTCGGTTGCCATATTTGATTAAATAAGAAACGGTGTCCAGCACGCAGATACGTGCATATGTAATTGTAAATAGTGTAAGTAAGTAAAAACATTGAAGTGATATTGAAATTACAATTAAGATTAAATCAAACAGTTAATATTACCTGCAAGAATGTTCAGCGTGACAATAGTGACAGCAGATTTTTCAGGAAATCCGTTGTCGGTCGCCGTAACTTCGACGTTGTACTGAGATTGCTCGTCATATTCTAAACTATCAGCTACAGATATATCGCCATTGCTTTCATTGATAACAAATTGTGCCATTCCTATTAATGTAAAATAAGAAAACAACTGCTATGATATTTTTAACAATCATGAAACATGTAAGTTGAGAATACATTAAAAACGAAAAGCAGGTGCTACTTTGACAAAGTCCTATAAACTAGGTTACATTCGCAATGATTTAAGTTTTTGCTATTTTCGCAACTATCTCACTTCGCTAATTACAAATCCAGCAAAATATTAATTTCATATAGATTTGCTATTTGATAATTCTCCTTTTTGTGAAAAAATCGCAAACAAGTCTGTCTGCTCACAAAAGCCTTTTGTCTCGCGACAATTACCAATTTTACAGTATCGCATGATGATGACAATCAGACACGAGATACAACTTTTGATTCTTTACTTAACAAAATATATGATAAGAAAAAAAACTGACATCTGCAGTATCAATTACGACTCGATACAAAATAGCTTTTTAGTTACAGTTGTTTAGTAACATTTATTGTTAGCCACTACGTTAACGAAAAATATCTTAGAGGCCCTTTTGGGCATAAAATAGAAATACTCATGGACCAGTGATCTTTAGAAGAGCTACCACCAATTAATCACTCAAAGAAAACGTCCATTGGGATCTCCAAAGACCATTAGTGTAACATTAAAATTAATTTAAGACGGATCAAAGTTTAAGAAAGGCTGGTTAAAATGCTAAAACACAGCAAACAGTAAAATATCGTAAACTACAACAAAACAAAAGATTTTTATAAAAACATTTTCTGTACATCAAATGTACTTTATCGAATCCAGTGCCTGAATAGCCAACTTTAAGGCTTTTTGAAATATCATTTGGCGTTTTCTTCTTGTATTATTGGAATCTTTTCTTGAAAGTTATAAAGTTACAAGTTTGCTAGATATATAGACGTCAATAATCTTGTTTCGCTTGACCGAAATTTAATTGACAAGATTTCACCACATTTTTTATTTACCGACACATTTTGTAACAAAAGATAAAATTACGTCAACCGTTCTCCAGTTTTTAATCAGCTAGTCAGGAAAAAGTTTCACAGAACATATACAATTATTTGACTCCAGGACCACAGCGTTATAGAAATTATTTTGGTTTTGTTAGTTTATTAGATTATTTAAAGTCCCGACCAACCCGGGTGAACCGAGCAAGACCCCCTTTGGTCTTGTCATCAAATATTAAGGTCTTGCTAAGTTCAATAATTAAATACTCTATTTACCATATGTTTATTTGCGGAATTCTACGTAGCGTTTTACTTCGGTTTTATTCTTTGTATGCACTGATATATTTAGCAAGAGTACAATTATAGAAGTACTAGTTTTCATACTTAACATTTCTTTTCAAATCCAGTTTATACATTTATTATATTCAACAGTCTTAAAACGGAACTTGAGAGTTAATACAAACATAATCTGAATATAGTATTAGTTTCTTTTTCAAAGTATATGAAAATACATTACTAGGCATTGAGTATGTTATCTGATTGTTTCGCTCAGAAACATCCTTGTCCGTGGCTGCTACACGTAGAACTGTTGTCCCTGAAATATAAAGTAACTTTCATTTGGATACTGTATTTTTCTAAAAAAGGAAGGATCTTTTATATTTTTCTGATAAAAGGATAAATATAAGTCACTCAAACCAAATGTGTATTCAAAAGTCTTCAAAGTATTCTAGCACAATGCGAACAAAGGTATTTGTTTTCATATTTATTGCACTCCTCGGCAACGACAAAGAGGAATGTGAAAGCGTCAGACCCGGAGAACGAAGTCTTGAAATCCTCCCAGTATAGCGCGATGTCACAAAAATATTTTCCAAGAAATAAGAAGAGAATTTATCCAACTAAAGTATCTAAAAGGTATGTACTAGGGATAGAGAATGGTGTTCTAAGGGGAAAAACTGAATGACGTTGGCCTTGATGGCATGTCATATTTGCAGATTAGATTTGAAATATCTGCAGGAGGCAACGTTTCGAATATCATTGGATTCGATTTGGTAAAGCCCCGTCCTCATAGTCTAGATGTCGCGTGTTCAAATCCCGTCAGCGGATCCGACAGAGACGTTAACTGTTGTTTAGTAGCAAATGCTTCTAAGAGCTGCTGAAACAGCCATGATATGTAGATAACAAAGCACTACAAAACATAACAATTTAGGTTTAAAAGCGATGAAAAGAAAATATGTTTTAACATCTACTTATGACGTTGATAGTTTGCATATTGCTGATATATATTTTTAAAAACGATTGATAAACTGAAAAAACTTGCTCACATTTATAATCATCAGATGTTGATGATGGAAGCGATTAAAAGTTATTTGACAAAACAACAAACCTTTCGCGGCTGTTTCCATGACATTCTCTGTGAATGAATCCTGTGAAAACTCTGGAGTATTGTCGTTTGCATCGGTAATATTAACCATGAATGTAACCGTGCCATCGTTCGTGTAATTTCTTCCATCTGATACTCTGACAGAGAATGAAATTTGTCTGAACATAGCAGTAATAAGACGAACGATCAAAAGTAAGAATGACAGAAATAAGATACTCATTTTTCACATATACAATAATGCCGATTTGTAACAGATTGTCCCACTACATTTGTCAATCATACAATACAATTGTCACCGAAACACTTCGGTAACTAAGTGATAGCGCATATTAATTCACAAATACAGAATTATAATAAGAAAATAGTGACCAGGTTTAGCATATTTCATATAAATTTTTGTATTAGGTTTCAAAGATAGAAAATAAACAGCGCTTATTTGAAAAAAGTCGATTTAATGTCAATAACTCCAGAGTGCCTTGAGCAAAGATAAGGGCTATATTACTTTATTCGGTTGTATGAACATGGATATTCTTACAAGATCCGTAGTAGTCGCAGAAACGTATCAACCATTAAGACGCGAAATCGCTTACAACTATTCATCCGGATAGAAGGGAACGTTAGTTATATAATATGTTAATGTATTATATACTGTAAGGGACTGAACCTCGAGAATTCCCCAGGAGACCTGTCTTGCTTGACAAGAGTATTATGTCAATAATTATTTACTGACATTTTGGGATGATTCATTAAAAAAACAATTTAAGTCAGAAAGCTGTCAATGCTGATTTCATCGTTCCCAAAGAACCGTAAACACTAAAGAATTAACCAGTGGCGATCTGACATTGCAAAGATACTAAGCCGATAACTTATAGGATCAGGTTTGTAAATCAAAGAAGTTATTTTAAGTTATAGTGTAGATAGTGCGTATTTATGAAGTTTAGGTGATACATAGGCAATAACTCTGTAGTGCCTTTAACCAATTTACTGCATATTAAATGTGCTTGGATATTAAAGTGACATTATGCGCATATTACTGCACAAAGTGTATTTTTGGTGACAGTTTTATAAAAACAATTTTTGGTTGCTGTGCATTTAAATGTGTTAAATTAATGATTATGCCGCATTAATATTTGAAGTTGGTGCTTTAGATATAAAAAAAATCGGACTGATAAAATGATAGTTGAATGTATCGTTGTTGATGTTGGTAGAAATTTCGGCAGTGGAAGGGAAGCAACTCCTGCATGCAGTTGTTCTTTTCTTAAATTGACTCTCCCAGTCAAATAAGAAAATCAATATTTTGAAAGTTATTTTTTCATACTGGGAGCGGGAAGAGTTTGGTGTATTGGGTTAAAAGTTATTATTTTCTCTACACTTTTGTAAACACATCATTTTCAGCTGGATTTTTACTTGAAAAAAAATGAGTATAATGTCACTTTAAGAATGTGACTAATGTTAACAGGTTGGGTAATATTATCGCAAACAGTAGCAATTGCTGTACGTGGATTTACAGCGTTGTCTTTGCTTGGACCAACTGGTTATTATTGAATTTGGCGGAGGTACGATACCGACAGTGTAAACTACGGTCATGGTGACCCACTAAATTTTATATAGACAATAATTTTCACAAATATATACGACATCTTACGTTGATTGAACACATTCTTTGATAAACTGTGATATAGTAAGCTGATAGCATAAACGACTATAGATGTTCCAGTGTTAAAAATTGGCCTTAGGACCTGTTAAAATGTATTGTATAAAATGAATCAAAAGGAATAACAAGAGTGCCAAACTGTCACAAAAGACGCCCGTCAGAGAGGAATAACTCAGTATCCGGCATTTAATAGGTTTTGTAAAGCCTGTTTGAACTACAGAACTGAGAAGGCTAATTTCATCATTTTTCGATAATTCAAGGGCCATAATCCAAAAGAACCTAGGGTGATTTGGCTGGTTAGCGTACTTGGCCTAGATAGTATGCCAAGAAACATTTTCAGCAAATTTGGTGATATAATCGAATATCGAATGAAAACTATTTGACTAAGAGATTTAACGAGGCTAATTTGGCCAATTTTGCATAATTCAAGGGCCGTAATCTAAAAAGTGCCTTAAGCGATTTGGCTGGTTATCGAATTTGGCCTAGATATTATGCCAAGAAACATTTTCAGCAAATTTGGTGATATAATCGAATATCGAATGAAAACTATTTGACTAAGAGAGTTAACGAGGCTAATTTGGCCAATTTTGCATAATTCAAGGGCCGTAATCTAAAAAGTGCCTGGGCCGATTTAGCTGGTTATCGAACTTGGCCTAGATATTATAGCAACAAACATTTTCAGCAAGTTTAGTGAAGAGGAGATGAAAACTATTTGACTTAGAGAGCGGACAAGGCCAGTCTGGCCAATATTGCAAAAATAAAGGGCCATAATCCAAAAGTGCCTAGTTCGACTTGGCTGGTTATCAAACTTGGGCGAGACATTATGCTAACAAACATGTTCAGGAAGTTTGGTGAAGATCAGATGAAAACTATTTCACTAAGAGAGCGGACAACATTTGTGGACGCCGCCCGCCCGCCGCGGGTGTTCCCAAACAAAACACCTAACGCTGTGGAGGCAAGGGTGACCCGAGGCCTCTATAGCCTTCAGGTAAACAATGATCATAATGTTGTTTTTTTTAAATCCTCCGAAAAAATAAATTTGATAATGAATGTCATAAACTGGATAGAAAGAAAAAAAGTTAAAACCAAGTCACCCGATTAATAACCTTTCCTCAAAATAAATCTTTGAGGGCTCTTTCTACATGAAACAATTGGCACTTAAGTTTTAGATTTGAAATGGACCAAAAGAATAACTCTTTCGACTGCTTAAAGTGACATTATGCGCATATTACTGCACAAAGTGTATTTTTGGTGACAGTTTTATAAAAGCAATTTTTGGTTGCTGTGCATTTAAATGTGTTAAATTAATGATTATGCCGCATTAGTATTTGAAGTTGGTGCTTTAGATATAAAACAATCGGACTGATAAAATGATAGTTGATTGTGTCGTTGGTAGAGATTTCGGCAGTGGAAGGGAAGCAACTCCTGCATACAGTTGTTGTTCTTTTCTTAAATTGACTCTCCCAGTTTGAAGTAAATCCCTCAAGTACTTTTGGAGTTATGCTCTGGACAAAACTTTTAAAGTAAATCTGATAAAGGGGAATAACTCTAAAGGTAGGCAAGGTAGAGTTATTGTTCTTGCACATTGCACTTCCTACTAATGTGCTATGTCAGTGTATTAAGTTTGAAGAAAATCCCTCAAGTACTTTTGGAGTTATGCTTCGGACAAGTAAATCTGATAAAGGGGAATAACTCTAAAAGTAGGCAAGGTAGAGTTATTGTTCTTGCACACTGCACTTCCTACCAATGTGCTATGTCAGTGTATTAAGTTTGAAGTAAATCCCTCAAGTTGTTTTGGATTTTAGCTCTGCACAAAACTTTTAAAGTAAATCTGATAAAGGGGAATAACTCTAAAAGAAGGCAAGGTAGTGTTATTGTTCTTGCACACTGCACTTCCTACCAATGTGCTATGTCAGTGTATTAAGTTTGAAGTAAATCCCTCAAGTACTTTTGGAGTTATGCTTCGGACAAGTAAATCTGATAAAGGGGAATAACTCTAAAAGTAGGCAAGGTAGAGTTATTGTTCTTGCACACTGCACTTCCTACCAATGTGCTATGTCAGTGTATTAAGTTTGAAGAAAATCCCTCAAGTACTTTTGGAGTTATGCTTCGGACAAGTAAATCTGATAAAGGGGAATAACTCTAAAAGTAGGCAAGGTAGAGTTATTGTTCTTGCACACTGCACTTCCTACCAATGTGCTATGTCAGTGTATAAAGTTTGAAGTGAATCCCTCAAGTACTTTTGGAGTTATGCTCTGCACAAAACTTTTCAAGTAAATCTGATAAAGGGGAATAACTCTAAAAGTAGGCAAGGTAGAGTTATTGTTCTTGCACATTGCACTTTCTACCAATGTGCTATGTCAGTGTATTAAGTTTGAAGTAAATCCCTCAAGTACTTTTGGAGTTATGCTCTGCACAAAACTTTTAAAGTAAATCTGATAAAGGGGAATAACTCTAAAAGTAGGCAAGGTAGAGTTATTGTTCTTGCACACTGCACTTTCTACCAATGTGCTATGTCAGTGTATTAAGTTTGAAGTAAATCCCTCAAGTACTTTTGGAGTTATGCTCTGCACAAAACTTTTCAAGTAAATCTGATTAAGGGGAATTACTCTAAAAGTAGGCAAGGTAGAGTTATTATTCTTGCACACTGCACTTCCTACCAATGTGCTATGTCAGTGTATTAAGTTTGAAGAAAATCCCTCAAGTACTTTTGGAGTTATACTTCGGACAAAGTGTTTCAAGTAAATCTGATAAAGGGAAATAACTCTAAAAGTAGGCAAGGTAGAGTTATTGTTCTTACACTCTGCACTTTCTCCTAATGTGCTCTGTCAGTGTATGAAGTATGAAGAAAATCCCTCAAGTACTTTTGGAGTTATACTTCGGACAAAGTGTTTCAAGTAAATCTGATAAAGGGGAATAACTCTAAAAGTAGGCAAGGTAGAGTTATTGTTCTTACACACTGCACTTTCTCCCAATGTGCTCTGTCAGTGTATGAAGTTTGAAGAAAATCCCTCAAGTACTTTTGGAGTTATGTTCCGGACAAAATTGGGACGGACGGACAGACGGAGACCATTTCTAATATCCCCTTCGCCTTCGGCGGGGGGATAAAAAATTACTCGAAAACTGCCATATCAATCATTTCATGTCTTTTTATTCTTATTTTTAAGTCGTTTCCTAGACCAGTAACTGTAACATTTCATGACTTTTCACTGTATTCTATAGCTTTTAGAATTTCCCCGACCATTTTCCCCAAATTCTCTGACGTTTCCTTGATCTTGAGGAAAATTCAAATTTCCCTGACTTCTCCCTGACAAGTGGCCATCCTGACTAAAATATTACAGCAATATGTTCCTTCCAACTGAACAGTGTAAGTTAAAGAAAAAATCGGTGGCTACATTTTTAAGCCGATATATTTATTTTGCAATCTAACTAAACTAGTAAAATTTAAAAGTGGTCTTACTTCAGTGTTAAAGTGTAAGTCTTGATGGCGTCGTCTGCGTCTACATCGAATGTGCCGCGTGTACTCAGCTGGTCGTCTTGCACTGCAAACATCATGGGATCCGTCGTCGGATCCTTCAAAGTATATTTACCGATTATTTATAGTTATAATGTGATTCAAATCAACAGAGCACTTCAGATTATTTGGTTATTGTATACGAATATCTTTGGTGTTATCTTTCTGTTGTGGCCAAGTAATAGAAGTGCAAAAAATGTAAGACTTATATTAACTGCAGTATTTTATTGAATTTTCAAACGGTAACTTTACGTCAGTGTGCAAACATTAGGTTATGCGCGTCTCTTACTCTTTTCTAAAATCACTTTTAAAGTCATAAAGCAGTTGTAAAAGGCTATTTTATCAACGACTTTGGGAAGATGACCTAAGATGGCCTCTTTTCTTATCATTAAGTAGTAATAAAGTGGCAATTTAATTTTAAGTATCAATCTAAACCCGAATAATATTAAAGGGGAATTCCCTACAACGATTAGATTATTTTCTCAAAATGTTAACTAATGCGCTAAATTTCTGTAAAATAAGAAATAAGTAAGTTTTTCATGAGAAATATATCGTTTACACATGGTGTTGCACTTATAAAATAAATGTTGTTGAAGGTTTTAAAGAACTACAACACGTATTATTATGCTCATTTTGACCGATGTTTGCTGGAAGTTTTAGCTGGAACAGTGGCAATCTTTCAATTATTTAGGTGAAACATGTTTTGAGGTTATTTAAATTGATCGCAGATTTAGGTTATGCCTCTTTAAAAGAGGAATTTATTATAGTTGTACGTGTATTTTTTTTAATTATTGGGGCTGAAAAAAGATGCAATGACTTGTTCAATTCTGTAATGTCCTGTCTTATCATGTCAGGGCATGTCATGGCACGCCTTGCCATATCATTTACCTTTTGTCCTATCTTGTCTTATCTTGTTTTGTTCTAGACATATCTTGTTATATCCTTGTACTATCCCCTTCTTGCCTTTTCTTGTGATGTGTTGTCTTGTCTCGTCCCTACGTCATTGTCTTGTCACTGTCTACACTTGTCATGTTCTTGTCTCGTACTCTCTTGTCATTGTCTAAGTTTGTAATGTTTTTGTCTCGTACTGTCTTGTCATTGTCTACACTTGTCATGCTTTTGTCTCGTACTGTCTTGTTATTGTCTAAGTTTGTAATGTTTTTGTCTCGTACTGTCTTGTCATTGTCTACACTTGTCATGTTCTTGTCTTGTCCTGTCTTCTCGTTGTCTATACTTACCATGTTCTTGTCTCGTACTGTTTTGTCATTGTCTACACTTGTCATGCTCTTGTCTCGTACTGTCTTGTTATTGTCTAAGTTTGTAAAGTTTTAGTCTCGTACTGTCTTGTCATTGTCTACACTTGTCATGTTCTTGTCTTGTCCTGTCTTGTCGTTGTCTATATTTGTCATGTTCTTGTCTCGTACTTTCTTGTCATTGTCTACACTTTTGTCTTGTAATTGTCTTTACGTGTCATGTTCTTGTCTCGTATGTCTTGTCATTGTCTACGATTGTCTTTTTCTCTACACACTTGTCATGCTCTTGTCATGTACTGTCTTGCCATTGTCTACACTTGTCATGTTCTTGTCTTGTCCTGTCTTGTCGTTGTCTATACTTGTCATGTTCTTGTCTCGTAATATCTTGTCATTGTCTACACTTTTGTCTTGTAATTGTCTTTACGTGTCATGTTCTTGTCTCGTATGTCTTGTCATTGTCTACGATTGTCTTTTTCTCTACACACTTGTCATGCTCTTGTCATGTATTGTCTTGTCATTGTCTACACGTTTCTTGTTCTTGTATCGTATTGCCTTGAAATTGTCTTTACGTGTCGTATTCTTGTCTCGTACTGTCTCGTCATTGTCTACAATAGTCATGTTCTTGTCTCGTACTGTTTTGTCATTGCCTACACTTGTCATGTTCTTGTCTTGTCGTTGTCTATACTTGTCATGTTCTTGTTTCGTACTGTATTGTCATTCTTTACATATCTTGTTCTTGTCTCGAACTGTCTTGTCTGAGTAAAACAAGGCTGACTCATACACGGTTTCATGCTTTTGTAAGGATTTAATTCGTTAAAACTGTGAGGAGAAATAATGCAAGAAGGTCATGATTGCTCAGTATCATTCATCAGAATATTATTGCATTGTAAAACAAGAAAGTAGGTAAAAAAGGTCATAATCAATGAGAATTAATTTGTAAAACTGCACAAATAGTCAAAATTTCATCTCTCTAGCTTAACAAACAAATTTGCCAAAGGTCAAGGTCAGCAAAGGTCAAAGTTGAAATGTACATGCAGAACTGTATATGCAAAACTGTACATATGATTCA